>JARHVA010003571.1:1195000-1370000 GCA_037957365.1 Torreya grandis
TTCCAATGAAATGCAAAAGATAGAAGATCTTTATAATCATAAGATCTCTATAGTTAGTTTCCCTCTTATGCAACTGTTTACAATATCAATGATATGCACATTCTCCTATTTTCAAACTTAGAAGGGAAATGATTACAATGTTTTATATTTTCACACAACACACACACACACACAACTGAAAAATAAAAAGTGCCACCAAAACAAAATGTGACCTTGTTGTTATTGGATGATGAGAGGCACTTTTTATCCTCCTTCCTTCGATGCCTCCAACCTCCATTATATGATTATCTAGAATATAATAGATTGATCACTAGGGAAAGACATTTCTTTATCATTTGAATATTCTTCCCAATTAGTTTCTTCACTTAAGTAAGCATTTTGATCTAGTTTATCATCCAGAAGATCCTGTGCTCTCTTCTTACAATTCAAAATTACATGCACTTCTTTTTTACAATAGTAACATTTAATTTTTTTCTTTTAGAGGAACATTCTCTATTTTGTATTTTCTCATAACATGCTTTGATTAGTATTTTCTTTTTTTTGAAGATGTACTTGCCTTATTTTGTACATATAACACTTCTTTTGAATCGGAATCTTCATATTGATCAAGTAGAGTAGAGATTACTCCTTCAAGACTTATTATTACCTTGCTTAATGTAAATACTATGATGGACAAACTTTTATGCATAATATTCAAAAGTATTGCTTTTACATCATCATTATTTACTTTCTCATTAATGCTAGCTAATTCATTTAGTAGGGAGTGAAACTTACTTATATGATCTGCCATTTTTTCACCTTCTTACATCTTCAATCCATATAATCTTTGTTTCAATGTTGTTTTGGCATTTTCTACTTCATATCCAAAGAGGATTTTTAATGTCTCCCAAATATCTTTTGCTGACTTTTTGATGTACACATGGTGTAGGTATGCTTTTGACAAGCTAAGGCCGATAGTCCCCAATGCTTTCTGATTTATAATGTTCCACTTGGCAAGTTCATTAGTATCAGTTGGCGTCACTGAATTAGACTTGACAACATCCCATAGATCTTTTTCTGTCAAGTGTAACTGCATCTGTATTTTCCATGTATGAAAATCTCTTCCTTCAAATTTTTCAATGAGACATAATTTATCCATGACTACCCTCTACAAAATTGACAAGAAAATGGATGTCTATTTCAACTAATAATACACCCCTTAAAAAAATATTTGACAAGACCCTATTATAACAACTAGTATAAATGACAAAATTAACGTAATGGATCTGAGATTCAATTATAAACAAACATTTTAAAAATTAATCAGATATTCCTTTTTATAAGCACTCTTTTGAAATACAAGACTTGATTTTCAGAACTACTAACATGCTAAACCAAATTTGTATTTTTTTTAATTAAAACACTACACTAATACATGCCATATGACTTTTTGCTTAAATAAAAATCAAATTAAATACTATAAACCTAATACTACCTTAATAAACCATGATCTTCATAAAACTATAAAATTACGGACCATTTTTGGAAAACCACGGTTCAAAATATCTGAGTGCAGGTCAGATCGCCACTCTCCAAGTAAAACACAGGTGCCACATTCCTCTTATTCACTTTCCTTTTAGTTCCAGTAGTAGGTTCCACGTGTCTATGTTTGATACGCCTCAACACAACTCGAAACCTATCCAAGAAATGGCAGATTCATGGAAAATCAGGGTCAAACTGCAAAGCACGACAATAGATGAGTCGCTGTAGGGTAGATACATATAGGATGAAGTGGTTTGGAAAATCAGGGTCAAAATGCAAAGCACGACAATAGATAAGTCGCTGCAGAGTAGATACATAAAGGATGAAGTGATTTGGATGAATGCATCTCTGTTGCACTTAATTGTTTTCAGTCACACGCTTATGATGGCTTTATAAAAATAACGTGATGTATGAGATTTATCTTCGGCAGATTATAATCCACAGCTTCAAGTGTATGATTCGATTATCATTGAAGAGAGTATGGTTCTAACCACAGATCTGAAATGACTCTATATTTTAGACTTCATTGATGAATGTTTTTTACTATATCTGAAATAACTATAGATTTTAGACTTGAACGTTTCTTTTATCAGTGTTATCATTCATTCAGGTGACCATGATTACTAATGCTACTTTGATACCACTGACAGGAAAGATTAGAGTTTATGCAGCAGAGCCGGACAAAGACTACATATAGAATAATATATTTCACACACTTGATTATTTGGTATTACACCATAACGATATTACAAGTTTATATTGAAAATACCTTTCTTATAATTGGGTATACCAATATCTTTATAAAATTTCACTCATCTATCCATATTAACATGAAATATAATATTAACTATTTAACAATATATTTGTATAATAAACTAATCAAAAATAACCACAGTAATTTACCTTAATGTAAATATTAAATTCTAACACATACATCTATGAAAGTAAATAATTTGTACTGATATAAGAGGTTATCCTCACTAACATGTGTAGGTGAAATAGAAGAAACTAAGCTATGAAAAATAAATACAAGAAGTTAATGAATGATAAAAATTGATTAATATTTTGCAATTATATGTCTGTAGAATAAATGTTTAGAATATTTAGATTCTACTCCTTAAATATAGGCTCAACAACCTCTACTAAGTGGATATGCACTGTACACAATTTTCTCCTAAGCAAACATGGCTAGGTAAGAATCTCAGCTATCTAGTCTAACTCTATGTTGTTTATTCTATTCTATGAATTGTTCACATATTTGATCTTATATTCATTAGTGTGTTGTCTCTCTTGCGATGTTCTTCTACCTTATCTTCTCTAATTTTTTTTTAGGAACAATGTACATAATTGTTTGTCTTCCTCTTCGACATATATTGGCGCTTGAAAAAAAAAGGGGGTTATGAAGTCAAGAAAAAACCAAATTAGTGTTGCAAAAACATCATCCTACATGCTTAAAATTAGACTTATGCATAGTTTTTTGAGTGTACAAATAGACTATATCAAGTGAAGTTTTTGAACCTGCTCTTCCCCATAAGTGACGGTGCATTTATATGAAAGCTAATAGCTTCATTTGGCACAAGGGAAATGATGAAGAAATAAGAATAAAAGCTTAATTGGAAGTCTATGAGATCTGACTCAATGAAGATCAACTTAAAGTATGAGGAATGATATTTTAAGATTTTTTCTAAACGGGACCTTTAATATTTAGAATTTCATGTGTTTCTTCTATTTTCTGATCTTTTTAGAAAAATAAATTACATTAACTTGTATACAAAGGTTGATCTAGAATAAGATATGGGGGTTATCTAGATTTAGATATAGAAAGGGGTGAGGCTAAATTACATTATGAATGGAAATTGGAAGTATGACCCATAAGGATAAAAAAGAAAGACACATGCAAGGTAGGTGTCTAACCTATATGGACCCACATAAAGCGTGGGTCTGACTTGAAGATGATAAATATTATTTAACTAGGCAAACCAAGGTAAAAAGTGATATATAGTCCAAGGATATTAACATATACATTTTATGACGTGTTAGACTAATATTTTGACACTCAAGGATTAAGTGGGACCATAATAGACTAAAAATAATACAAATATGTATAGGTATCCAAATATGATAAATTAAGAATAAAATACTAGGAAAAAGGGTCTTGTGCATAATTTAGTTGTCTGCATATTTCCCCCTTTTAAATAGATATAAAACATAAGGGAATGTGTGCATGCGTCAAAGTAAAAAAATTTAATCATTTCAAACATGCACCTCCAATTATGTAGAGATGAATGAAAAGTTTCATAAAAAACACTTAAGCTAATCCTCCATCCATACAATATTTTTAATAAACCTCAAAAATATACAATTTATAAAACTAGTCATTGTTCATTATAGATAATTAAATTGTGAATTTTTGAAGATATCAATTTTTTTAAAGAGAACATAGGGACGAATGCACCTGGTTATTATTTTCTCTAAATTATACAACATAAAATTCCATAAATAGAATTTAGATAGGTGTTGAGACATAACCAACACTTATCTAGGAGTTACCAGTGCTAAATCCACTTCTTCATAGAGTAAAAAAAAATTTTAAAAATCAAGTTTGATCAAGTTCGCTCAAGTTCTCCACATTTATTTTTATTTTATTTTAAAATATACCCATATATATGCATCCTATATTTAAGGTGACAAACGAATAACCATTCTAAAATCACTCATCTTAAAGGAATGTGTTATATACCACATATGTTAGGAAAGTAATATAGCTAAAGCGTTAATTTCCTAGAACACATGCCACTAAAATTTGAATATAAATGATACAAAAGAATTTTTTATGACTTGAAGTATGATGTTTAAGTGTCATTATAATGAAATAAATATATTATCTAATCAATAAAAACATAAAATGGTGTGATTTACCCATAGGAAAAGCATGATGTTAAAAACTATAATGTCATAAATATGATAAAATATACACTAAATCAGGTTAAGTATAACAATGACAACACACAAATGTAGCATTCTCCTATAGATGTATAGTAGAGACCATGTAAATTTAGACAACACACATGTATACCATAATATGCATTAACTACATCTTGAATACAATCATAAAATACAATATTTGTGATATAAATCATGGATACAAGAAATGAATAAAGTAATGGATAACACAAGTTAGTGATCACACCAAAATTAATGATAAAAAAAGATAGCAAGACCACACAAGGATGTGACCTTTAAAACATGACCCAAATATAATCTTTTATGTAAAAGGATGGAAAAAAATCACATGCATGAAAGAATTCATGCACAAAGAATGATGTATTCACATAACAATCATAATCAATATGTAATGCCACTCATGTTTTATAATGGCCTTGTTAAGATATAATAATGCAATCCTTGTTTTTGTTGGTTTTTGTGCATGTAGTGTGGTTTTTAAAAAATTATAAACTTATATGTTAGTAATGCATTGAGGCCATCCCATCTTAGTTTCATCATATAAAGTGTTAGAGTTTACTTATTTCCTTATTAACTTGGTTTTGGTGTGATTTATAGAATACCATCAGACTTTTCAAACCCTTAAAGTACACAATGAATTGATAATAGATAAATAAAAGGTTTATAGCAAAAATTACCCAAAAAATTACTCAACAATAGAAATATAGTGCTTTAATGATATTATGGATCATGTGGATCTAGTTAATTTTTTTATTCAAGTGGGAACCCTACAAGCATGCATGATGACCTATAACTATTAAGGCCAATAAAAAAATATAGGCTAGGACTATACAAAGTGTAGATTCCAATAAAGCTCAAGAAAGTTATGAAAGATTAAATGTGATGGATGAAATGGATGGGGATCTAAACCACTCACCCATTCATAGGCAAACCAGTCCAACATATATAAAATAACACTACATAACCACCATAGGAAATTTTTTTAGGTGTTTATTAAAATGCATTACAAGTCACCTTAATTCATAATATTACCCATGGGGGATTAATTCAATTAAAATAAATCATGTATTTGTATGAGTGGTGTATAATAGTTTTTGTATAGTGATACTTGACTAAAATGAGTGAAATGTAGCCAAAAAAAAAGTAAAATGTCAATTAAGTAGATTTTTATGCTTAAGATTATTATTGACATTATTTTGTATATGTGATAAGTTATTAAAAATAGTTGTTATGATGACATGATAATTATTCAAAATAAGGTGTTGCATATGTGTAGAATTTATTTTTTTTATAATAAAATAAAATTCCATAGAAAAATGGAACATATCCTTAGGGTTTTAAATACATTAAATGGGTCAAGACATGTGATGTAGGAAACCAAGCTATAATATCCCCTTCATGTATTATGATAGATTCAAATATTTATGATGGCCTTTAATGGTTTAATATATCATATACAAATATTTATGTTAGAGGTATATCTATTATCATCACAACACTATAGATTCATCATCACATCTAAAGTTATCAATTTGGTCATGTCTGCTTAAAAAAGGGCATAAACTTAACTTAAGATATTATGGTTAGAAATAGTTCAAACTTTGGTTATGATACATAGTGTGCCAACTTATAGGGCACATGGAAGTATTTGATTGTAACCATTGAGATATCATCAATCAATATCTCAAGTGTTTTAAGTGAACATGTATAATATGGTTGCAAATAAAATATTAGGTTTTTAACAATTAACAGTAAATAATGGTGGCGAACTGGGAGTACATGTTATCACTTTGAAATTTTAAAAACTCATCGATGTCACTTTAACATAATGAATTAATCTCCATTAAATGGATTTTTTTGCTAAGTTGATCAGATTATTTAATAATGTAACATTATGGTAGAATATATATACAGCTTGGGGAGGTTGGAAATCCAACATTCAAACATTGAGCAAGCAACATTGTGGAAAACCTTTAGGTTACTCTGTGTGTGTGTGTGTGTGTGTGCGCGCGCGCGCGCGTGCGCGTGCGCACGTGTGTGTGTGTATTCTTCATCCCTTTATAATGTGAAGTGATTATTGATACATACAAGTTAGATTATGATTATAATTAATGTGGATGTATCTAATAATGTACCATTATTGGTGTGATAAATATAGGTCATGGATATTGGCAATCTAACATTAAATCATCATGCAAGTAGTGATGTTGAAATCCTTTGGATTAATATATACATATTGTATACAATGTCAAGTGATCATCGATACATATAGGCTAGATTAGGGTGGTGTTATTTATGCCTAGTCATTTCTAAATAACTTCCACATGATAGTTGGTAACAGTATTAAGGTTCAATTCCTTGATAATAAACTTGTCACTAAAGTAGATTATTTTTTAATGTTGGAGGGTGATTATTTCCCCTACTTCTTGAATGGGAAAAATAATATATAAAATTAAACATAGATACATGTGTAAATATCTCTATTTATTACTAAAAGAAACATTTTTAAATAAAAGATTTGGTATTGGGTTTTTATTGATTATTTATACCTTTTTTTCTAAAATAGAATTTGGGTGAGACGCTTTGGTTAGATGTTTGAAGGTGGATTTTATATGAGGTTTCAATATGTTTTATACATGAATTTAATTTTACATTAGAATTTTTATATCATAAATGAACTTGATTTTCAAAGTCTATATTGGACTTGTGCATCTCCATTTGTCCAATTATCATTATGTTGTGTTCTCTAAATAATTTTTAATAAAAAAGTGGGCTAAAATTTTTTTGTGCTTATGTACATAAAAGATTAGTTTTACTAGATTAGATGTATTTAATATTTACACACAGATACATGTGTAACTGTCTTTATTTCTTATTAAACGAAACATTTTGAGATAAAAGATTTGGTATTGGGTTGTTATCAACTATTTATAGTTTTGTTTTTCTTAAATAAAATTTGGTTGAGATGCTTTAGTGAGATGTTTGAAGGAATATTTTATATGAAGTTACAAGATGTATTATACATGAATTTAATATTTTGATGGGATTTTTTGTCATAAATAAACCTTAGTTTCAAATTTTATATTGAATTTGAGCATATCTATTTATTTGAATTATCATTATGTTGTCTAATCGAAATGGTTTTTAATAATAAAGTGGGATATATATTTTTTATGCTTATGTAAATTATAGATTAATTTGATTAAGGTGAATATATTTAATAATGTACCATTTCTAGTATGATAAATATAACTTGTAGATATTCATAATCCAACATTTAAGCATCAAACAAGCAACACTGACCAAAAGGCTCAGGGTATGCTATTTTATTAAATGGAAAGTAATAAATTTAGGAGTATTTTTAAATGCTTCAATAATTTTTTATTTTTGTTTTTAAAAGTGATTAACCTATTTACTTATATTTATTTATTTATATATTATAATAATAATAATAATAATAATAATAATAATAATAATAATAATAATAATAATAAATGAAAATTTTGTGAAAAGTAGTTGTGAATCTTTTTAAAGGGGAAAAAGCTTCATACATGAAAATAAAATATTTATATCATAGGAATAATTTGTCTATAAAAGTTAGGAAATTCATAATAATTTATACACAATATTTATAAAATGATAAAATTTCTATTGCTTAAAAAATAGAATGACATTACCCCAAAAAAATAAATAAATAAATAAATAAAATCATAGTCATTCCATAGCGAATCCCAAACTAAGTCACAAATAATAATTTGAAACATAGCATTTGCACTTTACTTCCACAATGAAGAACTTAAAATCAACCTGAATGGTGAATCCTATTAGAATAAACAGGATATGGATGTTTATTAAATAGTTATGAAATAGCTAGAAGAAGAAATCATTTTAAGTAAATGATTTTGTATATTACCTAAATAAAGAAACCACAATCAAATGTGAAAAAATATATATGTTAGAAAAAATGAACCCCACAGACACATACGTGCACTACCTCTTTATTTACTAAATGGTTCTACATCCACATGCTCTCCATTTTGAGAGGGAGACATGGTGGGTAGTGCTTCCCTCACATTCCCATATAATATAATCTTCGAATGTAGGGGTTGACTTCCCCTTATTTGGGGTCATGATTCAAGACTTGGCTCTATGTCTAACAAACCTTCAATTAAAAAAATGAGAACACCTAAACATATGATGAAGCTTGGTTGACATAAATAGAAGACTTCGCTCTATGTTCAACAAACATCTAAATAAAAAAATTATAACACCTAAGGATATTATTAAGTTTGGTTGACACAAATATATCAATGAATTATTCTATTATAAAATAAAATAAAATGCAACTATTTTTCAAATTAAAGTAGAATCTTAGAAAAAAATAAAATAAATGAGAAAGAATTATATATATATATATATATATATATATATATATATATATATATATATATATATATATATAATTCTTTCTCATTTATTTTATTTTTTCCTAAGATCTTAATTTAATTTGAAAAGTATGTGTGTGTGTATGTTTGTGTGTATATATAAATATACATATAAACAAACACACACACACACACACACACACACACACACACACACACACACACACACACACACACATACATATACATATACATATACATAAAAATACACACACACACACACACACATGTATAGACACATACACCTCAAACAAAATAAACGAACTTTTATTAAAAATAAAAGGTTATATATCTATTGAATAATTGATATATGTTTTTTTAGAAGAGAATGAAAATAGAATCTGAGTGAATTAAAATAGAAAATTACTAAGTGGAAAAAATAAATCAACTTTTTATTAAATTTTAAGATTTCCCTTGCAGAGAAAAATAAGCTATTACATATGTTTAGCTTCCTAAAATATCATCGATAATTATGAAAACATAAGGACTTTTACAATGAAAAAAGTTTGTGCTAGAAGTAGGAGGAAGGTAGTATGATCGATCTTCTACTTATTTTTACAAATTAAGATATATGTTGGAGGCATGAATGATTTTTCTAAGCTCACTCCTATTTTTTATTAAAAAAGAGTTAGGGTTTTCTCCTACACATAAGAGATATGATAGATATATTATAGATATAGGAGCTAGGACTTACATTCCATTTGAGGCCCCCTTTCCTTAGTTAATCAATTTATTTAATTTATTATGTTATGTGGGTGTTGCTTAATTTATTAATTATGTGGGTGTTTATAATTAAAAGTGAAATAATCATTATACAAGATTTTAAATAAAATTGGTTATTTAATATTGTGTGAGAAAAATAAGTCAATTTATTAATGGGATTTACAATATATTTAATTGTTGATATATTATTGTATAATATTAATAAAAATGATATAATCCAAAAATCAAATTATAACAATTAAATCCATATTAGATTAGAAATGTTATTTTCTTTAAAATAATAATGGTATCTTCATATCGTCACAATTAAAATGGTAGTCAAAATCCATCAAAGTTATATCAAAGTGCATAAATCAGATCTCTTATTGTGTTAGTTGTCGTGATATATAAACAAAAATAAAATCCACCTTTAACCCATTTGGGCCCATGTCTTTATAGGGTGTGTCAATGTTACAGATAAAATAAATAGTGCAAACAACTTATTTGGAATGTATCACTTTTTCATAGAGCAAAATTAGTATACTAAAATGAATTGGTATGCTTTCCATAAATAATTTTATTCCAGAGAATTATTTTCTCTTTTAATTAATGAACTACAAGAAAAATACATTGGTTAATAAAGGAAAAAATATTAGCAAAGATTTTTATTGAGGAATATGAAAAAACATGGAATATTATTTAGATTTGAGTTTTTGATTATGATAAAGGAAAAAATGTGTGACACTTTTTTATGAAATTGTGAATACATTGTATAATTAAATTGAAAATGGAAAAAAAAGTGTACTATCAAATAAATTTGTTAGAGGTGTAAATAACATATATAATCATTTTCAATATTCATGTGAAATAATATTAGTTTACTCATGAAATATTTTTCTTATCATTTTTACAAACAAATAGTGTTTGTATAATGCAATAATTTTTACTAAGATAAATGAGAAAGTTAGTATGAAAATAACACAAATTTTACATAATATTATTATGCTTCAATAAAATATTTAATATTATCATATGTTTTAATATATTTTTTATTTGTATTGTTTATGTAGTTTTAATCAATAATCATTATTCCTAAAGAAATATATAGATTTTATCATGTGTTATTATATTTTTAAAAAGTTTAATATTAAATTCAACTATAAATTAGTTTGGAAAATTGGTAATGAATCACATGCAACTATCTTTTTAATTTTAATCTATATTTTTCTTATATTATATCATGTAATTTAAAAGAAAACATTGATTTGTAATGTTTGAGCATTATCTCAATGCATTAGATGTACTTTATTTATTATGTTTGATATAATGTAATAAAATATTTTTGAATATCCTTTTTTCTTATATTTCTCATTTAGAAATTGAACAAACATTTATAATAAATAAAACATGATAAAAGTGGTTATTTAATAAGATGTATGCATCACAATTATTTGGAATTCATTATCATTGTGGGGAATGATTTATCCCCTAAAATCTTATGATTGTATGGAAAAATGAAATATTATTTTATTTTATATTTTTTTATTAAAAAAAATTAAATAATTTTTTAAAATATATTGTTCATATTTATCCTCTTTTAAAAAATTAAAAAGATACTTATTTTGATCTATCAATGTTCACATTATACTTTCTTCATGCAATAGATAATATTTATGATAACACAAACTCTAATTATGAAAATTTGTATAAAAAGTTATAATTGATAGGGCCCTAGTAAAATGGAGCTGTCAACAAAATTATATTTGATCAAAAAAGTTAAATTGAAATTGCATCCTAGTTGGTAGTGGTACTTTATCCTCTATTAATAGGGTTTTCTATTATTTTGTTAATTGTGTATTTGTCGAGGTTCATTTTTTTAGTAATGATAACTGAAGAAAGAATGTTTTAATGTCCTCCTCGAGGAAACATGCATTTAAAACTCACATAAGTTATAGAAAATATTAAGACATAAAAATACTTAAAGAGTGTTAGTTTAATAGTGATGAATCCAATTTCAATTTTTATTAATTCTTTTCAAACCAAAATATTATAAAAATCAATTTGTATAAAATAACAATTAAAATGCTAAAATTTAAACCAATTTATATTTTGTATCTTTTATATTAATATATTTACAATGTTAAAAAGTTCAATTTTTAATAAAATTTATTTAAAAAAATATTTATCTATACATTCATTAGTGGAAATGTTTGGATATTATTAACACGTCCGAAATCATTGACATCATTAAAAACATGCCAATGAATTACTATTGTCATGGCATTTATTTCAAAAAAAAAAGGGTAAAATGCACCAACATAAGAATTTTCAAATATTATTTAAGTGCATAATTTATTTTTTAAAATACAAAAATCTCAAAATCGACATATGTATGATCTATTGATTACTAGTATTTAATATACGGTCGGATAATTTCATCATGTTATTACTATGTGGCATATTTTATGCGATGTGCTTAACCTTCAAAGTCAGCATGCCATGTGTCTTATTATAAATGATTTATCCTTGATTTTTAATTTTAAAATAAAAAGTATTCTAAGACTTCAGGAGTTCAAATGATTTGAAATTTAAATTTTCAACTTAAGAATCCACCTTAAACTTTGTCACATATTACATTCATATAGAAGTCATAAAATCTGGCTGATGGAATGGATAACTACTACACTCTCAAGTCATAGTTAAAGTCTGTACATGATGGCCCAGAGTGTGTTGCAGGCTCTAATAATGACATAAAACGCTATCTTGTATGCACTCTCCTTTGGGCTAAGTTATAACCACAATTCATCGAAGATCTGGAATAAAAAATGTACAGTTTTTGATAGTTTTTAAGTTTTATTGATTGTTCAATGAATCAAAATCTGCCTAAGTCATTAAAAATGGCTTTATTCAATTCAATGATGCCACATCATTGTACAAATATACTCTTGTAATAGTGCATCCTAAGCCTTTATTCCATCCACGTGCATAATCGGGTGAAAATAGCCTACTGATGTCTTAATTTGGCCCTGGGATCAACCACGTTAGAACATGCAAACATGCATGTGTGTAGGGTAAGTAATAATCATATAAATGTAATATAAACATCATATCATATGTATTGAAGATTGTGTTAAACTGCAATGCAAAATATATTCAAAACTTGTTAAACTGCAATGCAAAAACTACTCCAAGATTCCTGTAAACAAAACAATCACATGACATTGTTTTGTGTGTATCTGAACAAATGTATGCCCTTCATATTCAAATACAAATGACTCAAACATATTTAATCACTACCAACATGTGCAATTGCATATATATGATGAACAACATGATAAAGAGAGTGAACTTAATTCCATATTCATTCATTGTTATTTTGAATGAAATGATACTCTCTTTATCCACACTCATACTCGGTGTACATGGGAATATAAAGTGCGAACTTGAAGTTAAATCAATGACTACATCAATAAACATTTTATACTAGGTTACACACATGTAATATTAATAAATACGAGTTCTCCCTCTACATAGAATTAAGTGGCTTGATTTTATTGGAATATTCAAACATATTTTAGTATTTTAAGATAATAAAATTACAGACCTTTGGGCAAGCTAAGCTGCCCCCAAGCTCGTAGCAAAGCTCATACAATGGTTAAAGTTTTCAATTTAAGCACACTTAGGTGTGTTTTTTTCTTGATGTGCGAATCCCATTAGTCATTTTCACTACCAATTATTTTGACATGATGATAATGAATTGGATTTTCATTACAACTTGTTTGGACATGATCATGTGAACATGGAGGCTACATACCAAACAACTCCTCACAATTTATTTGTATATTTAATATATAGATTTTAATTCTCTACCAAGTGCTTTCGGGAGGACAAAAATATTTAGGATTGGATCTTTAAATTTCAAATTTATAAAGTGAGGTTATAAATTAGCAATTTTTTTAAAGGTTCAAGTTATGTTATAAGGGATGTAATTTTATATTTTGATAAAGTGGGGTTTTTTAAAGTGAAATATTTTAAATCATAAGTCTCATCTCACTTGAAACTTATGACTGCTAACCCCATTTAATATTTTGTGCAAAAAATATTAAGGAACAATAATTTGATATTTTCGATGGAAGTGATGGTGTTAAATGAGGTGGTGTGTTCCTTCATCTAGATTAGAAATTCACTATGAATTTAATCAATAGAAAAGTGGTAAGAAATGGTAAGGTCATACAAATTAACACATTTTCATCAAAATATATATTAGTGTAAATTGTAATCACTAAACATATTATGTTGATCATATCAAACCATAGTAAATGAATGTGAAATATAAGATAAAATGATAGGTAGGGTTCCTTATAATAGAGTTTGTCCTAGACCAAAAAAATTAGCAGGTGGTGTATTCCATATGTTTTGACAAAACTCAATGTTTGATAATATAAAATGGTTGCATCCCTTGAAATGAGAATGAATAATGGAGGTTTGTAATAGTTTAATTTTTTTGAGGTGTTTCAAAACCTTTGAGCACATAGTGTAAAAGATCCCTTAATATTAAGTATGTTGTTTAGTATTAATCTCATGATCAATTGTAGTTGGAACATCTTCTATCTTTCCTTCATCTCCAACATATAATCTATGATCTACATTTGAAACTATAACTTCCTTAACTTCTTTTACTTTTTCTTCCTCCTTATCATTTTTATTAGAGACTTCATCCTTATCAATTTATTTCTCTTCTACCTTGTCAAATAAATAATTATCTTTATACATTTGATTCCTTCTTTTCTTTCCCCTCTTTTTTGTGTATAGTATCAACACTTTATCATCTTTCTTTTATTTTCTCTATTTTTGCTTAAGCTTTATCATCAATACCCAAATCCTTCATTCTTTCCTCAATATCCCAAAAACCTCATTGAATTTTTTTTTTAACATCATTCTTAAAGATTATTTAAAATCATTAAAAAAAATACATATAAACAAAATAAAACCCAAAACTCAAATAAAAAAATTCAATTGAATAAAGGGACTTATTTACAAACCCTTAGGGCCATTTCAAACTGTATCAAAGGCACTTATAAATTATCTAGACTCTTGAAAGAAACTAAACAATAATTAAATGTACCTTATTTATGGAAGCATCCATAAAACTATTCTCAAAGACTATTTATGCTCTTGATAAGTTATAAGCCAAAGAGATGTGTGCATAATATTTTCCACAATGTAGGTGACTCAATTTTTATCTTTTTAAAGGTGAATATAGGCTTCAACTATCATGAATTGAGATGAGAATTAATAGGATTTTGAATACAATAAAGTATAAAATATTTTGTTGAAAGGAAAGAATAATTGCAGTAATAATTTCTTTATCTTTATTTTGATATAGTATTTTCTAGATAATTATGATATTAATATGTTGAATTTATATTTAACATAGTCATGTGTAGTATAAATTATATGGGATAAATGTTATCTATATGTAAATATATAAAAATTATTGTCTCCCAAATTTAATGTGTTCTTTGATATGAGTATTATCATTTACATTGATTTGATATCATTTATTTATAAATTAATGCATGTTTGATCAAAAGGAATTTATTAAATAACTAATATATGATTAATGAAAAGCTTAATATTTTTTAAAAAACTGAGATGAAAATAAGAAAAATTTTGGTGATTTTATTTATAAATTAAAGTTCAAAATATATGATATCATCCCTTATATTATTTTAATATGGGAAAATGAATGAATGACTTAAATATTTTAATAGCATCTATAAAACAAGATAGTTTATGGAACTAAGAATAATAATAAGAGTGTTTTGTTATAACAAAACTATTTCAAAGAAGGTTGTCTTATTAATGTTTTGAAATGTTTATTTATTTTTTGATGTTAGATTTTCTATTATAGATTTTGATCATTTTCTTTGTCTAACCTCATCTCTTCAAATAATATGGTTAGGTTATTGTTGTACTTAGTTTAGATACCAATATAAAGTATGCAGTCCATGATGTAGTTTCATTACATCTCCACCAACTTATAAAACAAGTCACTATTTGAGCATATGATAACAAATAAGAATAAGAGAGTCAAACTAAAACGACATTTCTCCATTATTGACTCTAAATAATGAATAAATTCCAAGATATTGCCATGATTTTGTGATGAATTTTAATACAATTTTTTTTTTGGGGGGTTTTTGTTTATAATAAAGTTTTGGTGTTACTTCTACCACATAGTAATATTATTACTAGAATTGTGGTTTATATATATATATATATATATATATATATATATATATATATATATATAATTGGTTTTTAAAAATGGATATATATATATATATATATATATATATATATATATATATAAATATATAAACACAAAAAAAATTAAATATGTCATAGAAATTAATAGAGACTCCTTTCAATAGATTTTGATCAGTGATAATTCAATAAAAAATATTACAATATATATTTTATTATTCTCATACAAAGGAGGAGTCAAATACAATCCATCCCACAAATCTCACTATCATATCTGTTAAATTTCTTTCCACAAGCCTATCTTCTATAATCTCTACATTATTTATTCTAACAAATCACTTACATTAATATATTTTTATATAATTCACTCACCTAAAAACATACCATATTATTAACCCTCTCCACAAATGTGAGCACTAACCTATATATATTTCTTTTTATCATTCCCCCTTAATGCTCACATGGGTAGTTTATGATTTTGACTTTACTGATGTTTGATTCAATTGAAAATGTGTCGTTACAAAGAGGAGACTTTATTAAAATAAATATTTTGTTTTATTTGACAAATACTTTGATCATAGACATATTTAATATTATCTAAAAAAGTTGGCAAACACTCATAATAGATATAATAACGATGACAAGGGACTATAAATACTAGACTAAAAAAAACTAATAAAAAATTATTCAAAACTCTATTTTATTATTTTAATTTTTTTGACACTATCAACAATAAACCATTGTCGACAAAATCAAGACTTAATTGAAAAACCAATACTAAAATATAAATAACATAAAAATATAAACAAAATTTCCCAAAAAAAAAAAACTAATTTTATTATCTACATTAAATAATTACTACACTAAACAAAAACAAAAACCTTATTCAAAAAACCTTAAAAATTAACTTAACGTAAACCTTAAAAACCAAAAATAAAACTTATAAAACTAAACGTAACTTATAACCATATCAATAAATAAAAAATAAAATAAGATTTAAAAAACACTCTAAAACATAAACAAATACAACAAATATATATTAAAAAGATACCAAATAAAACTAAAACACTAAACCTAAAAAAATATACATTTATTAAAAAAAATCACTATTCAAAAAAAAACAAAAGCACATGCTATAAAAAATCTAAAAACTACATACCTAAAAAAATAAAATAACAAATAAAGACATTAAATTAAAACCCAAAAAATCTAAATGGAGATGTAGCGTTCGAGAGTTTATATGGAGCCAAGAAGACAGAGTAGAATGGATAACTACTACCCTTGCAAAAAATAATTAGGGTCCGCACATGACGGCCCAGAGCACATGGCGGCCCTAATAATTATATAAAATGTTATCTCGTACGTGATCTCCTTAGAGCTAAGCTACAGACACAACGCAGTGAAGCTCTGAAAATTGCTATCATCTGAAAATTGCCAAAGTCGAAAATAAAAATAAAAAATGGATTTATTCAATATCATGGTGCCACAAAATTTTACAAATGTAATTTTATAAGAGTTCACCCTGAGTATTTTTTCCATCCATCTGTGTAATCGGGTGAAAATAACCCGCTGACATCTTAATTTGACCCTGGGCTCGGCCGCGTTAAAACATGCATGTGCATAGGCTAAGTAATAATCATATAAACGTCATATTAGATGTATTGAATACCGTTTTAAACTAAAATGCAAAATATAGTCAAAACGTGTTAAACTACAATGCAAAAACTACTCGAAGCCTCACATAAACAAAATAATCACATGGCATTGTTTTGTGTCTATTTGAACAAATGTATGCCCTTCACATTCAAATACAAATGACTACTACATATGTAATCACTACCAACATGTGTAATTATGGATATATATATCATGAACAACATGATAAATAAAGTGAACTTAATTGCATATTCATTCATTATATTATGCACAGTCGTCCTCGACGGACATGGGAATTATGTCAATATATTCATTCATTATATTATATTAAGTGCGCACTTGAAGTTAAATCAATGATGATGTCAATAAGCATTTTGGCCTATGTTGCGCACATGTAATATGAGTTCTCCATTGTACATAGAATTATGTAGCTTGATTTTATTGGAATATTTAATAATTTTGTACTGTGTGAGGACAAAATAAGTATAGAGTTTTGGGCAAGCTAATGCTCCCAAGCTCGTATCAAAGCTCGTATGATGGTTAAAAATTGCACTTTGAATGTGCTTAAACATGAATTTTTTATCGATGTGCAGAGCCCATCAGTTATTTTCAGTGCCAATTATTTCGACATGATGATGACGAACTAAATTTTCATTATAACTTGTTTGCACATGATCATGTTTTCATGGTAGATACATACCAAAAAACTCTTCATAATTCATTTGTATATCTAATATATAGATTTTAATTCTCTACCAAGTGCTCCCGGGCATAGAAAATCTTATGATGAGGATAAAAATATTTCAGATTGGATCTTTAAATTTCAAATTTATAAAGTGAGGTTATAAAATAGTAGTTGTTCTAATGGAGTAAGTTATGTTAGAAGGGATGTAATTTTCTATTTTCATAAATTAAGGTTTTGTAAACTGAAAGAGTGTAAATCAGCAGTCTCACTTCACTTGAAATTTATGATCACTGATCCCATCTAATCTTTTGTGTAAGAAGCATTATGCAATAATAATCTGATATTTGTGGTAGAAGTAATGGTGTTAAATGAGATGGTGTGTTCCTTCATTTAGTATGGCAATGCAATGTGTTAGGAGATGTTCCATTTTATGGTGAGTTTAAGCAATGACCAAGTGGTGGGGAAGGGTAGCATCGTACAAAGTAACACTTATTCATCAAAGCAGATATTAGTGTAAATCATAATCACTAAACATATTATGCTAATTGTATCCAATAATAGTAAATGAATGTGAAATATAAGATAAAATGATATTTAGGATTCCATATAAATGATTTTGTCCTAGATCAAAAAAATTAGTAGGTAGTGTATGCCACGTGTTGTGAAAAAATCCAAAGTTTGATAATTTAAAATGGCTACATTCCATGAGACGAGAATGAACAAAAGAGTCTTGTAATGGTTTAAAATATTTTTAATGTGTTTTAAAACCTTTGAGCACATAGTGCAAAAGTTCGCTTAAGATGACGTCTATTATTTGGGATGAATCTCATAATCAATTGTAGTTGGAACATCTTCTATCTTACCTTCATATCCAACATGCCCTATGATCTATGCTTGAAATTGCAACATCTTTATCTAATTTTAGTTTCTCCTCCTCATTATTATTCTTAAATACTTCATCCTTATCAATTCCTTCTCTTTTGACCTATAAAATATAGAATTCTCTTTATACATTTGATTCCTTCATTTCGTTTCCCTCCTTGTGTATAGGATTAACACCACAATTACCTTTTTTGTTGTTGTTGTTGTTGTTGTTGTTGTTGTTGTTGTTACTTGAGCTTTATCCTCAATACCCAAATATTTCATTCTTTCCTTAATGCCCCAAAAATCCCATTAACAATTTTTTTTAACTTCATTCTTACATATTAAATAAAATCATATAAAAAAATACATATACACACAAAAACAACCCAAAACTCAGATAAAAACATTCAATTGAATAAAGGGAAGGGAAAATTTTAGAGGCTATTTATATCCAAAAGGTTATAAGTAGGTTTTTTTTAATTTTGAAAATGACTAATTTTGTGAAAATATACATAGGTCAAATAGCCTCAATTTTATAAAATTTCTTATATGTATATTTTGAATCACCTTATAGATTATAATCGATTCTATTTCAAGACACATATTCGACAGAGTTATTATGCATGTATCGGTCTAATTCACCAATAAATTATGCAAGACATGTATTGTATGTGTGTGTACGTGTGTACGATAAGGATCACCTAGGACACAATAAGCTTAAGGTAATAATTATATTTTATTTGATAAAAATATTTTTAATAATCTTTGGTACCACATGCTCTTCCTTCTATATGGTTTTAATAACTAACAAACTTAATAATAGATAATTTTCAAACCTAATGTTTATTTTATTTTTAGTGTGTGGGTGGAATGAAAGTTATGAAGATCGAGGTTTACATTTTGTCCATTTTTTAGTGAATTGACATCGACAAATTAAGGGGTTCCAAGAAAAAATTTAATGTTGGTATAGCACATCACTCACGAGATTAATTCAAGTTGCTTGAGTACATATGTGACAGTTTCTCAATTTTTATTATCATTTATTCAAGCTATTGATGGAAGTAAATCGCTGGTAGTTGAAAGTGAAGCTCTGGTAGTCAGAAGATTAGAATGAGAGGTTGGAAATGAAGGTACAGATAATTTTTAATCTAGTTTTCTTGTGATTGAAAGGTATGGATTTATATTTTTTTAGTTTTAAAAATTCAAATTAATTATTTGCATGCACAATCATTTGTCTTGAAATGAATAAATATAATAATAGGTTCCCTAAAAAATATTTGTTTGAATATATTTTCTCAAAACACTGTGCATGTTAGTTTTCTTAGAAATTTCATGTATATTTGCAAATCTTTTTCTTAAACTCAAAATCTATGAAATGGGTATTTTTAGGGTAGTTAGAAAGATAGTTGAAATGATCATGAGTCTCTCTTACAATTATTCTTTTTTTTTAAAAGTAGTTTGCATGCCATTATTTCTTAGAGAAAATGAGTTTCTTATTTTTTAAAAATAAGTATGTAGTAAAGACCAACCACATAATATAATTCATTTTTTTCTTTGTGTATTGTTTAAAAGAAGTATCTGGCGTGCCATTATTTCTCAAAAAAATTATTTTCTTGTTTATTTAAAATAAATATGTGGTAAAGACCAACCACATAATATAATTCATTTTATTCTTTATGATTTTTTAAAAATAAATATCTTGCATGACATTATCTCTCAGAGAAAATCAGTTTTTTATTTATTTAAAATAAGTATGTGGTAAAGACCAACCACATAATATAATTAAATTTATTCTTTGTGTATTGTTTAAAAGAAGTATCTTGCATGCCATTAGTTTTTATAGGAAATTAGTTTCTTATTTGTTTAAAATAAGTATGTGTTAAAACTAAAGACCAACCAAATAGTATATAAAATTAAGTAAAAAATTATGACAAAAAATTAGGTTATAGAATATAAATTTTTAAACCAACTATGAGGCCATAGGGAAAGATAACTATGAAAAATAAGAATGACATAACTGAAAAAACATAACTATTACCTTAATTTTATTTTCCTAAGTGATATATATACACACACGCACGCACGCACGCACACACACACACACACACACACACACACAACCTTAATTTTATTATCCTAAGTGGTCCATATATATAATTAGTTTATTATTTATAATCTATACCCTATTTTTTTGTCACAATTTTTTCTATACTTAGTTTAATATACTATTTGATTAGTCTTTACCACATACTTATTTTAAATAAACAAGAAACTAACTTCTCCTGAGAAATAAAGGCAAGCAAGATACTTTCATGAAAAGTGAAGATGACATAACTGAAAAATATAACCTTAAGTTTATTGTGTCCTAAGTGGTCTTTATATATATATATATATATATATATATATATATATGAAAATTAAACATTAAGATTTTAAAAATTGAAAAATATTTTTGAAGATAATAAAAATTATATAAATGATCAATTTTGACATAGTGGTTTATCTTCATTAAATATTTTGCTAAAATATTTGAGAAATTTTTATTTAAAATGAGTATTTGATTATTTGGCATGGTAAAAACTAAAAAAATTGGTTTCATATTTTTTTAAGATACAGTTATATATATATATATATATATATATATATATATATATATATATATATATATATATATATATATATATATATGAAACTCATAGAGAAAGAATTTTTTATGGATTTGAGTTTCATATATTTGATTACAGTTTATTTACCATTTTCTTGAAAGTGTCATGAAGATTGTGAAATAAAAAATGGGACAAGATCTCAACCTCGGTTCCCATAGCTTTAATCCCACTTGCACTGCATTTAATGCTAGAAATAAAATGAACATTAAGTTTAAAACTTAATTATTATTAATATTTTTAGTTATTAAAACCATATAAAAAGAAAATCATATTTGTTTTACTCAATTTTATAAATGATGGCAAACAATATTCAAAACATTTTCATAGTTTTAAAATTACAAACTATATAATAAGGTCTACCATAATGTTTGAGTGTGTGTTATGATTGTACTCAATTTATACTAAGTTCCACACATGATCTTATAATATGTACTACACAAAAAGAGTCTTGGATCCTCATAATCATACTGCATTTTATTTTTATAAGTTTAAGGTAACCTAATAATTATATTTTTATTGGCATGGTTTGTTAATTGGAATAAAAAATATTTGAAAGGTCAATATGGATGTGGTTAAGACATTTTGGCAAACCTTATTATATAGTTTATAATTTTAGAATTATGAAAATGTTTGAATATTTTTTCAGTTATTCATCCTCATTTTTCATAATTGCCAAAGAGTATAAACAATAAACTGACTATGCTAAAGAATATTCAAAATATTTCCATAGTTTTAAAATTACAAACTATATAATAAGGTCTACCAAAATGTCTTAACCATATCCATATTGACCTTTCAAATATATTTTTATTTCAATTTCAAAACCCTAAACCAAAATATAATTATTATCTTAAGTTAATTATGTCATAAGTGGTCCTTATCACACACACACACACACACACACACACACACACACACATAAAAATTGAACCTCAATATTTTAATAAAGCTTATTGAAGATAATGTAGAGTATATAAATGATAAATTTTGACATAGTGTTTTGTCTTCATTAAACATTTTACTAAAATGTTTGAGAAATTTTTGTTCAAAATGAATATTTGACTATTTGACATGGTCAAAATTTGAAATATTGGTTTTAGATTTTTGAAGATATAGTTGAATGTATTTTTAAAAATATATATATGAAACTCATAGGGTCTAGAATTTGTATGGATTTGAGTTTCATGAATTTTATTATGTCTTATTTATCATTTTATTTAAAGTGGCATGAGGATTGTGAAAGAATACTACATTATTTTGTTATGCTGATAGTTGTTATTTCACTATGGTTGTAAAGAGGATAAAATGATTTATTTTTATGCATAATGATATTTATATAAGTTTTGTTTTCATTTTGTTTCAAATTGAACAATTTGATGGATTGTATTTTTAACATCATGAAAATTAGGAACTATTTGAGATGAATTGTATAAAATGTTTATTTTGGCATACTTTATTAGATATCAAGCTAGAATCTAGGTTCAAATGATTTAGGTAGAGATGTCTAGGGTCAAGATGATGATCAAAGAAGTGAGGCTACTCCTTCATGGGGTAGCTCTCGAGGTAGCTAATTCTTTCATGGTCGTAAGGCTAATAACACATTTGCTAGACCATTTAACTGAGTAACCCATATCTCATTACATTTTGATGTATGTGACTCTACTTTTTAGAATGTTCTCAAATCTTTACCTACTAACTCTTTGAATTTATATTGAAATAAAGGATGGATGGTAACACATTGTAATAATCATCCTCACAAATGAAGCACTCCAAATGATCCCCCTCAACACATTCATGTTATCATTCAGCCTAATGAGCATAGTGTTCTATTACCCAAGCCATATTAACTTAAAACTATTATTTAATTAACTAAAAAATTGTATCCTAATGAAATTTTTCTAATTAAAATTAATATTCTATCCCTTGAGCCTGAAAAACTTACTTCTTCTAGTAGGAAATGTGTTAGCAACCCTATATCACAACCTATGGAGGTCAAAATGTCAAAAAAAAATAAGTTGGAGGTAGATGATTTTGAAGGTGCCTCAACATACTTGATTGAGCTTCCTATTACTTCCATAGAGTATATTGAGTACTAAACTGATAAGGATGTCCCTTTGATATGTTTAGTTTTTAATACAGACTTTGGTTAAAACTTAAATTCTTGTGTTAAAATTTTTGTTGATAATTGGTACTTATGAAATACTATCATAATATTTTTAAGTAAGTTGATATTATTTTTAGTGGTTTTGATATATACATGGAATTATTTTATTTCCAACAGAATAGTATATTTTAATGGTTTACTCTTTACACAACAATTATGAAAACACACATGAATTTTAATATTTTAGTAATTAATTTTATTTTAATATAATAAGTTTTTAAATTTATCTCTACATATTGATCATGTTTTATCCTTACTAAAATTAGTAAATAAATGTATTTAAAAAGATCAATATTCAAGAAAAAAATTGAGGGAGAGATTGAAATCAATATTTTTTTGTCATTCTTCATGTCAAAAAATTATGGTTCTCCAGGGCTATTTTTATATAGTACATACAGTAAGATCATGTGAAATACTGAGTGTAGATCTCTATGATTCTTTTAAAATACTAATCTAATATATAAAATAGATATCAAGAAATTGATATATAAGAGTCTAATCTATAAGTATATATTGAGAATTTTTCTCTCTTAGTTTCTTTCATTTATTTTATTTTTCCCTCTTTTGAGCTATAGAGATATAAAAGGCATATCAAGAGATTGACAAAACACTTTGATAGAATAAATAATATTTCCTTCAAAAAATTACTTCTAGAATAACATTTACTTTGTTGGATAGATTAGATTATATTATTTTAAATTTGATCACATATACATATATTTGATAATTGATATATAAACTATAAAATAAAATATGCCAAAATATTTTAATCATATCCATAATCAATAATGCCCTTTCAATTTTTTTTCAATTAAAAAACCATGCCAACCAAAATATTATTATTACCTTAAATTGGATATGGGGCCATAAGGAAAAACAACTATGAAAAATGAAGATGGCAAGAAAATATCTTTGAAGAAATGTTTTTTAGGGAACTTATCATTATATTTATTCATTTCAAGACAGACTACTATGCATGTAAATAACTGCTCTTAATCTCATATTTTATTAAGAGAATATGTCTATAACAATTATAAATCATATTATAGAGATGCATATGTATTTAAGAATAGATAACTTTCTCAAATACATATGTGATAGTTTCTTGATTTTTATAGTTATTGATGTAATCTATTAAAAAAAGTGGAGCTATGGTAGTCAAAATATTAGGAAGAGATCTTGGAAACAAAAGTGCAAACAATTTCTACGTTGGTTTCTTTTTTTATTGCAATGTATGGATTTGTGTTTCTTTTGTTCTGAAGATTGAGAGCAGTTTTTTGTATGCACAGTCATTTATATTGAAATAAATAAATATAATGATAATATCTTTAAAATATCCATAATAAATATTGATAAAGTCTATCAAAATATATTAATCATATCCATAATCAATAATGGCCTTTCAAATATATTTTTATTTCAATTAATAAATCATGCCCACCAAAATATAATTATTAACTTAAGATTATTATGTCTTAACTCAAAAGTGGTCCTTAACACATTTATAAAACTAAGAAAAATAAACATGCTCTTCCTTCTATATGGTTTTAATGACTAAAAAACTTAATAGTAAATAACTAAAACTATAATTATAAACTTATAAGTTGAAATTGTTACATGTTCAAAGCTAAAAACATCAGGTAGTGTTAAAAGAGGTTAATGGCATAAATGACTTCATATCCCAAATTATCAAACTTGATGTTTATTTTATATCTATAATTTAATGCAATGCAAGTAGAATTAAAGCTACGAGGATGGAGGTTTAGATTTTTCTTCATTTTTAATGAATTAGTGCTGACATATTTAGGGGATCTAAGGAAAAATTCAATGTTGATCCAACACATCACCCATGGGATTAACAAAAGTTGTTCAAATATATATGTGATAGTTTTCTCAAATTTTCTACTCCTTTATGCAATATATTGGTAGAAGTGAATCTATTGGTCCAATATAGATACTTATAATTCATTGCACTATAGATACCTCAAATAAGTTTAATATAAAATGGCAAGGGAACACCAAAATCTACTTATGAATCTTTATATTAGAGTTCACAACTATTATAGACATGTTCTCTTAATCAAACAGAAACAAAAATACATAATTACTTCTTAATCATTTATATACTTTGCATTATCTTCAAAAAAAATTCAAAATTTTTATAAAATAAATCTCAAAATTGATTACAAAATTTGTTATCCTTCCTCGATAAACTTCAGATTTTAGATGCCTAAATGTAAAATTTCAACATGCCAATTTTATTTTTTTAATTTATAATTATTATTTGCATTTTCTTCAAAAAAAATTGGACTTGGATCTAGTATTGCATAAATATAGTGTGTTTAAAGAATTATTAGTCAATCTTTTTCTTTTAGATGTTGACTACCAAATTATTAGAGCTCTATCAAATAGAAAATTAAGGACATTTTATCTAATTATATAGATCCTCAAGTAAGTCTCCAATTAGTTTCAAGATTGTTTCTTAACTTTAACTTTAAAAATGATAATGCGCTAAAAATTATCTCATCTTTCACTAAGCCTAAAATCATTGTTTGGCATAAGTTGGTAATATTAAAATAGTATGAGATACCATCACATATTATTTCACTCAAACTTAAGGTAGTCTATAGTCTAGTGATTGAGCCATCTTCAAAATCATGGTCTAAAACTTGTTGTGGTAAATTGAATAGAATATTTATTTAGTTATGAAAAATCTAAAATGCCTTCAATTCATTCACCATTTAATTATGCATTATTACAGAAGTGTTACGCTAATGTTTTGATTATATTATAAAAATATAATAAGCTAACATTATTTTAATATTGAGGGTACATCATAACTATGGATTCTATTAGTTCATCCTGAGGAAAATGATATCTAATCTTTGAAGAGAAATATTTTACAAATTTCTTCAAGGTGTAATTTATAGAGGATACAACCTCAAGGAATCAATCCCTTATAACAGGAACTTTTTTGAGTCTATTAGATCGACTATGTCAAAAATATGAATTATGCTCCACACTCAATTTATACTAAATATTGTAAATAATCTTACCATATGTACTACACAAAAAGAGTGCAGCCTCATGATCATATTGTATTTTATTTTTAAATGTTTAAGGTGATAATTATATTTTGGTTGACATGGTTTGTTAATTGAAATGAAATTATATTGAAATGCCAATATAGATTTGGTTAAGATATTTTTATAGACTTTATTATATAGTTTATAATTTTAAAACTATGAAAATGTTTTGAATATTTCTTTTAGCTATGTCATCCTAGCTTCTTATAGTTGTCTTGACCTATGGCCCAATAGTTAGTTTATACTCTATACTCTAGTTTTTTGTCACTATTTTTATTATACTTAGTTTATTATATTATCTAGTTAGTCTTTAACACATACTTATTTTTAAAAATTAAGAAATTGATTTTCTTTGAGAAATAATGACATGTAATATACTTATTTTAAACAATGCACAAAGAATAAACTAAATAAATATAACAGAGCCTCATGATCATACTGTGTTTTATTTTTAAATATTTAAGTTAATAATTATATTTTAGTTGGCATGGCTTGTTAATTGAAATAAAAAAAATATTTGAGAGGCTAATATGTATGTGGTTAAGACATTTTAGTAGACCTTATTACATAGTTTATAATTTTAAAATTATTAAAATATTTTGAATATTTTGTTTAGTTATGTCATCCTCACTTTTCATAGTTGTCTTGCCCTATAGTCTTATAATTGGTTTATAGTCTATACTCTAATTTTTTGTCACTAATTTTTCTACACTCAATTTATTATGTTATTTGCTTCATCTTTGGAAAGACTTAAAGAGGTATATACTCAATTTATACTTAGTCATATCACCATAAAATTTAACACTTAAAAAAGGATAAATTTAATCTTTAAAAATAATGACAAATTTAATCATTAAAAATAAAGAAGCATAAATAAAATTTTGAATTTAAACTTCTCATCCTCTAACTTCTTTCTCCATTTTTATTTTAATTAACACAAATTACCTCCTATAAAAAAAATACATAAATATTTCAAATTGTTTAAAACCCTATAACCATAAAACCCTAAATCCTAAATTCATATAACTTCATTTCTATTAAATTTGTATTCCTTTGTGGTCATGGGAATCATAAAGTGAGTAAAAATTGCAAGAGGAGGCCAATGAGGAGTCTAAGTAGTCAATAATAAAGTACAATCCAAGTAATAAATATAATCTTTACATGTTGTGGGAATCATGAAGTGAATGATAATTTCTAAATGAGGTCAAGGAGGAGTCTAAGCAACTAACAATGAAGTACAATCCAAGTAAGAAGTAAAAATGCTACATGTTGTGAGAATCATGAAGCAAGTGATAATTCAAAGAGGAGGATAAGGAGTCTAAGAAGATAACAATTAAGTACAATCCAAGTAAAAAATATAAGTTGTATATATCTGTAAATGTTTTCACACCTTTAATGAATTTTGCCTATCTTTTAAGGGATTTGAAATATTGTCATGTTATTTTTTTCATCAGATCTTTACTTATAGTGTGAAAACCCTTTTTATCTTATATCAGAACCCTTAATATTAGATAAAATTTGGTTATCATATAGGATGATTTTTTTAGTAATGATATCATCAATATATTTGTATTTTTTTGGGATTTTACTTAGTAACATTATCAGCAAGATATCAAAAATCTTATGAATGTGTTTTTGGGCATTGATGTGGTGATGACTTTTTTTTAGAATCACATACACCTACTTAAGATTTAGGTTGGGCATGGGTCTGTAATATTTTGTTATTTGTGTTGTCTCTCATGTCTTCTTTGTTTGTATTTATTAATTTGAGAGAGTGTTTTAAATAGTCAAACTACCAACAATTTCACAAGGCTAAGCAAAATAGTTGTTCTAAAAAACCTAGGGTATCCATTGATCATAATCATTATCCTACCTAAAGCATATTCACCCTATGAATGTGTTTGGGTAAAAGGGTTAACTTGGATTTTTCATCATTATTTCTTGATTTGAATATGATTTTTAATTCACCATATATTTATAAGTTTTTTGAAAGAGCTAATAAAAATCATCAGTCAATTTATACCTACATGGTGATTTTTCCAAAGATATGCTAATGGAATTATACCTAAATTCTAGGATTTTCTAGCATTTTATAGTAAGTCTTAAGGGCCCATTCAAAAAATTATCCATAATAAAGGGACTTCTTTACAAATCCTTGGGGCCATTTCAAACTATGTCAAAGGCACCTCTAACTTTTTCTAGAATCATCAAATATACTAAATAATAATTAATTGTACCTTGATGATGTAAGAATCCACTAAACTATTATCAAAGGCCATTTATGCTCTTGATAAGTTATAAACCAAAGAGATGTGTGCATAATATTTTCCACAATATGGGTGACTCAATTTTTATCTTTTTGAAGGTGAATATAAGTTTCAAATACTATGAATTGAGATGATAATTAATGGGATTTTTAATACAATAAGGTATAAAATATTTTGTTGAAAGGAAGGAATAATTGTAGTGATGATTTGTTTACATTTTCTTTGATATAATTGACACACATATTTTTGGATAATTATTACATTAACGTGTCAAGTTTATATTTAGTGTAGTCATGTGTAGGTGAAAATTATATGGGGTAAGTTTCATCCATATATAAATAAATAAATAAAAATGCTTGTCTTCTAAACTATAATGTGTTGATTAATATGAATATTGTCATGTACATTAATTTGGTATCATTCATTTAGAAAGTAATACATATTTGATCCAAAAGAATGGCTTTAATAGCTAATATATAATTAATGAAAAGCCTAATTTTTTTTTAAATGGGATAAAAATGGGAAAATATGTGGTGATTTTTTTATAAATTAAAGTTCAAAATATATGATATCATCCCTTATGTTATTTTAATATGGGGAAACGAATGAATGAAATATTTTACTAACATCCATAAAACCAATCAATTTATGGGACCAATAATAGTAATAATAGTGTTTTGTGCTAACAAAACCATTTGACAAAAGGTTGTCCTATTAATTTTTTGAAATATTCATTTCCTTTTTATGTTAGTTTGTTTATAATGGATTTTGATCAATTTTTTTGTCTAACCTCATCTCTTCAAATAATATGGTTAGGTTGTTATTGTACTTAGTTTGGATGCCAATATAGGGTATGTAGTCCATGATGTAGTTTCATTACATATCCACCACCCCTTGAAATAAGTCACCATTTGAGCATTTGGTAACCAAGGAGAACAAGACAGTCAAACTAAAACAATGCTTCTCCATTATTTACTCTAAATTACATATAAATTCCAAGATATTATCATGATATTGTGATGGCTTTTAATACAATTTTTTTTTACTATTTTTTTTTTTTTTTTTAATAATATTAAATTTTTGGTGCTAATTCTCCACACATTAATATTATTACTAGAAATGAGGTGTTTAAAGATAGATATTAATATATTTTAAATCATTTTTATAAACAAAATAAATGAAAGATGTGATATAAATTAATAAGGACTCTTTTTAATAGATTTTGGTCAGTCATAACTAAATAAAAATTATTACAATATATAGTTTATGATTAACATACAAATAAGGATTCAAAACCATTCCACAATCCCAAAAATCTGTTTATCTTATCTCATAAACATCCTCCTACAAGCCTATCTTCTAAAATATCTACCTTATTTATTCTAACAAATCATTTACATTAATATAATTTTAGATAGATCACTCACCTAATGACATACCATATTATTAATGCTACAACAAATATAGGCATTAACCTATATTTTATTATCAAGATGATTGGTATTGGAAAAAAATTAAAATTCACTATTTGAGATATTTATAGCATTCTTGACTATTAGGTTGATACAATACCTTACATAAAATGTCCATGCCCTATTGGTGTCCCATCTCAAAATCTTATTATGTAAAAATGAAATACATCTATGTTGGAAAGGAAGGAAGCATACAAAAGGATCATATTATTTAGACATATTTTTATACAAAAAAATTGACTTCTTAATTCAGATGAAAAGATTGTGTGAATAATAATATGATGAAAATTTACAATGTTGTTCGTAAAAATATTTAATTTTTTTTATTTTTTTATTTCGTAAATTAAAATTTTATTGATATTGATTTGGATCAATTTTTTCCCTTGTTATTATCTATTTGGTATACATTTTTTGTTGTTACTGTGGATAAAAAGAGTTGTTTAGGGTGCACTTATTGAGATGCCCAAGTGTCATATCAACTTCATTTTTGGAGCCATCCCTAAGCTACTAAAATTCCCTTTATTTTAAATTTCCCTTTCATCATATCAATCATGGTCCTTTCCCTTTGATTGTTCTTCATTGTATTAATGGCTATGATATGCTTACTATCCTCATCCATTTGCATATCATAAACTTGACTATCAATGTTTCTAAAGATGCCCTATAAAATAAAATAAATATTTTTATTATTGAACCAATAAATAGTAAAACAAAAAATAACTAAGAAATACCCAAAATTTACATCTCCATGCTTATGCAACAAGGAGTGATATGTACAGAATCTCTAAATTTTATAATATGCATTGAAAAGATATTTAAAGAAATCAAAACAAGTCATTCAAAATAATAGAGAGTGTCTAATGGGTCAACAAATCCATACAACCACTTGAAATCTTTGTGAGAGTTGTGATAATGATTTGAACTCAACTAGGAATTTATTTTGGCATGACCTAAAATGTAATGAATCTATATAAGTTTGGGAAGCTATATAACTTTAGCACTACATGTGTAAACACGCAACACACTTTACACCTCTTCATCAATCTTTCCCCTATTAACAAATATTTAAAAACCGTTAAAATTTGTTATCAAGGTAATTTCAGTTTATTCATGTGTGGGTTGATCATGTGTTGGTCTTGTAATTAAAAAATTGAGACATGGGTGATTTTCTTTAAAATATTTGTGTTTGGATCCTAGGAGATAGGAAATTTATATAAAATCCCTATTAACAAGGCACTATATATAATAAACACTTGTTAGCTTTCTATGAAATTTTTGAAATCCTTTTTTTATTCAGTTCACCCACATTATATAACCAAATTTTCCATGCTTGTAGAATAGTGAAACATATGGTATCAACTAGAGACCTTCTATAATTGACTACTTAAGGTTATGCAATATGTTGTTATTTAGCATATTATACATAAACATTTTTTTTTTTTTAAATTTAAATCATACAATAATATTTCTAAAAATTTAAAAATATATATATTGCTCTATTAAAAATGCATGAGGTATAAAATCACACCCCAATAAAATTCTATTCAAGAGTTAAAAAAATACAACAAATCACAAAAAACCTAATGTCCACAATTAAGCGTTAATCACACCAAAATTATAAATATATACACCATGTTGAGAATGAGAATGCGAATGGGAAAATATTATAACTATATGTATCCATATCTACTTGAATATGGTATCTTGCATCAATCGATTAGATTATATGTAGAATGTGTCTTTTATTGAGGAAGCCTTTCCATTTTTTATCTACTTAATTTTAATGTCATCAAATTTGGTTTTATATAATTAAAACAATCATAATTTTTGTCTAATTAATTTTAGACTCATCTAAATTGGCATATGGTGCATTCTATACATTTTTAGAGGATCCATTGGATATTTGACACTTGTTTTACTAAGATGACACTTATTTTAATTATGTATTTTGTAACTAAAATAGTTTAATGGAAGAATAAAATTGCATTGATAGATGTTGCATGTCACTGAACTTTACACATATATATTTTTAAAACCCATCTATGAGCTACCCTAACTTTTCCCTATTATTGTTATTCATCACATAAATGGTTATGGTATACTTACTACCCTGATTTGTATATAATAAGCCTGACTATAAATGTTTCTAAAAATGCCCTACAAGCTAAAATAACTTTTTTTTAATTCATCCAAGAAATGGTAAACAAAAAATAACCAATAAATACCAAAAAATTATATATCCACACATACACATATTCAAAAAGGAGAGATCGGTATTGAATCTCTAAATTTTAAAGTATACATGATAAACATAATTAAAAAATAAAATAAGTCATTGAAAATAATGGAGACCTCTTGATGGGTCGATAAATCCCACCCAAAAAAACTATAAAACCAGCGCAAATATTTTTTTGAGTTGTGAGAATGAATTGAACCCAATTGGTACTTTCTCTTAGCATGACATGAAATGTAAGGCAACTGGGTATGATTGTGAACGTCCCAAATTTAAGCATTGATTGTTGGTGTAGGTTGTTTATACATTATATGGTTTTCCTACACATATATTAAGCTTGCTTATTTTTAATAATTAGGTCACTTAGGTGAAATAATGAGGTAATTAGTTGCGCATTCACATGTTTATTTGTAGTCAACATGGTTACACTATTCATTTGGCAACCAATGTTGACATGTGGGGATTAGCATATTGCACATGGGTTTAATATTCACTTGGTGATTGATTTGTGTTCTCATTTCCAAATGGATGTGGATCAATACCTCTTCTCTACCTATATAAGGGCATCTCCTCCAAGGCATTCGTAGTGAATTATGTAGAATATTATAGTATAGTAGTTTGTCTAGTGTAGAGTCTAGTAGGTTGTTTAGATTTTAGGCCATCTATTGTTGCTCTAGAAATCTCATTAAAAATTTGGGTTTGGGTGTATGCCAACAGGATTTTTATAATATTTTTATAGAAACCTTCTTCACTAATACATGTTATTGCAATTTTTACTCTCATTGTTATTTCTTGATTCAATAAAATTGTGTGTTCAATCTTCCAGTATTAGATCTTGGATGTCTCATACATAGATTATTCTTACATGCATGTGTATATGCATTACACAATTTAAAATTCTTCATCAATCTTGGCCCATGTTAACAAATATTATAAAGCCATTCAACATTGCCAGCAATGTACTCTTAATTGACTTAGGTGCTAGTTAAAAATTTATACACATCTTTTGGTATTCTAATTTTTAAAAAATGAAATTTGGGTGTTTTTCCTTATCATTATATGTTTGGAGCTTAAAAGATAGGAAATATAAATAATTTTTTGTTAACAAGGCATTGGTTGAAAAAATCTATATTATATAATAACTACTTGTTATATTTAAATTAAATTTTTGAAAGAATTTTTATTGTCAGTTCACCCACATTATAACTAATTTTTACAAGCTTGTATAATAGTGCAACATATGATATCAACTAATCCCTACCAAAATGACTACTTAAGGTAATGCAATTTGATGTTCTTTAACATATTATACATATAAAATATTTTTATTTTTAATTAAACCATATAATTATATTTCTAAATATCTAAAAGTATATACACATACTTGATAAAAAGGCATGAGGTATGAATAAATACCCAAATAAAATGATAGCCAAGGGTAAAATTATATAAAATATACCAAATATACCATGTCTAATGCTTTTATTTATTTAGTTCAATGGTTTGTCTCATCTTTTTCTAATTTTCTTCTTGCGAAGGAAATAAGAATACTTAGTTGATTTACTATCACATGTAGATCTAAACTTAAACATGTTGTAAGCAAACTAGATCATGATCTTGAAACAACCATTAGATCCTATAATTTTGCATTATATAGTCTTGGATGCTTGCATCAGATTTGGATAATTGTATTAATGCATGTATTTAATTTGAATGCATGTGACCTATACATAGTACTAACTAGATATAGATGCATCCAATTGGATCCTTCTAATTTTTCTATCACCTTTATTTTAATTTATATAGATCATGTGTATAGGTTGTCACTCTTTTTTAAATGATAAAATCCTAGTTTCCTCACCCTTAGAATGATTATGGGAAAAATGGCTTAATGGATTCATGGTGTTGAGCTTCCCTATGGACCTCTCTATCAATAAACACTACCTACATAGCCAATACTCTGAATAGGGCCTCATAATTATGTAGTTCTCCCCTATGTGTTACATTATGTGTGTACAAACATACAATATGTGATAAGCAAGTACATATGATAACCTAACTTGTAACTTGGAAAATATAGCTTGTGGGTTGCTCCTTTAGTTCCTTAGACTTGTATATAGACTACTTCTATTATTGATATGGAAATAAGAATGAATAGGATACCTTTTCTCACTTAAATGCTTGATTGATAGTTATTTTTTGCTATGTATGTGAGAGGTGTGAATTTTATAGATGTGGTATGAATGAGGATTGATCTTAAACCTATACCAATCATTTAGGAAAATATATTTCACTAAATAATTTAGATATACCATAATTACATGTTATAATTATAAATTGGATGATTTTTAGGCACTAGACACTTAGAAAAGGAAAACCTACATCGATGCAGATGTCTAGCTAAGACATAAGTGTCTGGGAAGATAGAAAATAAGAACAAGTCCAAAGTTAGTAGCAAAGAATAATGATCAAGTTTAGAGAATTTTGTACATCATAAAAGGCCTAGTCATCATAATAACATATGGTCAAACTAAGATATAAGCACTTTGGCACAAAGATATAGCAGAGGTGATTTTTTTGACAATGGGAAGGTCTTAGAGATGAAGGGTACACCCATGATAGGTATTTTCAAAGTGTAGAAGAATAATGTGCTATATAATTTAGTTTTATTATCTATAATAATATTATGGTTAGGATATGTATGGTGTAAATCATATTATTGTCATAGGTTTTAAGTATTGTGGGTCATAGTGTGGTATATTAGGGTTTCCTATATGTGGGTATAATGATGAAATATGTTGGATGACCATTGCATGTCATTTATTTCTCTCCTATATATCCTTAATTTCATCATGTTTGTGGCATGGTATGATTATAATTATTAAATGACCAATAAATAGTACAATACATCATTTGGTTAGTTAGTGGAGTAACTTTCATCATCAAACACAATTGATGTGGGTGTTGGTCATATGTTTGACATATGTTACAATAAATATTATCTCCATATATTGGTTGTTGAATTGGAGGGTGAATACCCACTAGTGTCTTGGATGCCCTTACTATTATTGCTTATTTCACCATTTATTAGTGTGTGCATTATGTCCATAAACACCCTTATGTGAAATAAATAGTACAACATATATGATCCCTTAGTGGGTTACCTTTTTTTGGTGGTGAGCTAATATTATCATGCTTCTTTTAAATCTCTTGTTTTACCCATATTTTCTTTAAATCTCATTGTAATCCCTCTATGTTATCTTTTAGGGAGGAATATGTCTCTTGTCTCCATGATTGGACTTCGAAGTGTGAAGACATCTCCAATGTCTCTCAAAATGTATTAAAAATATTTCCATCCATGTTGAATCTTAGGTATGGTATTGAACCTAAAATAAATCACTTAATCATCTATTTATCATTTAAAATTTCCTCCAATTTTATCACAATTTCTTTAAATTATTGGTCATATTATTTCACAATTTTATTTTCTTTCTATATTAGTTCTCTCATTTTACTTACACTCTCTATTTAGATATCTATGTAATATAAATCCCCTTTGAATGATTTTTGTATATCATCCTAGGAATTGGTATGTCTTGTGTTGGTTTTCATGTAATACTTTAATACATCATCTCTTAGAATATCAGTGAAGTCAAACAATATTACCTACACATATGTGATGTTGTGGATTCTTTGATATGAGTCTAGTATGAATAAGTGCTCCTTGACATCGTTAGTATGTTTTCCAAACAAGGGTGATTTCATTTTGGCATGTGTCTTATTTAGGGTGTTAGATTATGTGTTGAAACTACTAATACTCTAACTATTAGATGTGCTCATTATGTAAGAATTAATTTAGATTCTAGGGTTAGTATTTTTATTATATAACTAGTGGTTGGTTTCATCCTTTACCTCTACTTCTTTTATAAAGTATTTTTTCCCTAAGATCTCTACTTGATTCTCTAAAAACTATCTTCTACCTTTTATTATTTTTTGAAACATTGGTATTTATTCTCTACTTATTCTGATATATGTACTTATTATTATCTATTAAATTGATGTTCACATTTTATGTGAAGTGGAATAGGGGATGGCACTTGGTCCAAAGGAATTATCTCCTCATGTGTCCTCTTGTGGTTGGGGTTTTAAAGCAGGATGTCACTTCTAATATCATCTTCATAGTCTTCTATATCTACATATCTTCTTCTTTAGTATTCTTAGTAACTAATAATTTTTCTCCTGATGTAATTTATTCCATCTTTTTCTCTTGTATCCCCTTGATATTACTTCTTAGATTCATTTTTGAATCATTCTATTTCCTAAGTTTGGTATCCCTCCCAACATCTATTTATTTTTCTATTCTATTACTATGTGTTATTTCTTCTTGATTATCTCTTCTTGTACTTCTTTCTCCAATTTTTAACATCACTTGTCTTAGTTACACCTAATAACTATATTATCTTAAATTTAGGGTGTCTTCTATTTCATCTTCTCTAGTTTTTTCCTTACTAATTAATATACCTCATCCACTATGTGTTGTACTTATCACCATCATCTAGTATTTAGTGCCCAAGGTTTTGAATAGTTTGAGGGTTCCTATTAGTGCAACTATCTCTAATAATCCTTATTGCATATCATTCATGACTTTTATTGTGTGTGGTAAAATATCTCTTATATTATATTTCTTTCACTAGATTCTTTTGCATCTTCTAGTGATACTAATTATAATTCATTTATTTTTGTTAGAGGGATAGCATCTTACTTTTGAATATGAGGTTATTCACTTGTAGAGACTAGATTATGTCTTATTATCCTAGTTCTCTTTAATATCTTATGTTTTCTTTATTTATTCTATATTTATCTGCTAGACTTTTATCCAATTCTTTCTTCTTTAATGGGTTTTACCATTTCTTTCTTCACCATTTTCCTCATTTATAACTTCTTTGATTTTCTCTCTTAATAATGTCTATATCTTTTATATTAACTAACTTATTCCCAATTTGATACTTATCCTCTTATCCCTATATATATTATTTAACTTACCCCAACCATTTAGACCAAGTATTCTTATAAGTCACATCTTTTGAGGATCCCCCTTCTTTTTACATGCCATATTTAGGTGCCTAGCCTCTAAAGGAACTATTTTCCTTCTCTTTCCAACCCTTTACCCATAAATAGCTTTTGAATCAAGAGTGGTACCCTATTTAATAACTATTCTCTTTCTCCTTTGACAAACTTATCATTATTTGCATTTAGGTTTGTCCAATCTTGAATATCCCAAACTATTAAGTGTGAATCAAGTGTAGTCTTGAACCAATAGTCAGCTGCTCAAGTAGAAGGTTTGTCAATTCTCTTAAGTGACTTTAGTTTATCCATAGGCCACTTAATTGGTTTCTTAATATAAATTATTTAGCATTTTGTATGTTTATATTCTCTTAATTTCTAAGGCCACAAAATATTCTAAAAGGTGTCTAGAAGTCTTCCTCGTGTGACATGAATAAATAGGCCTTTATTTCAGGTAATGACTCACCTGTTTATTTGGTTTAAAAATGGTGTTTTTAATTATTATATTTTCCCACCACTTTTTTCTTTCTATAAATATTGGCTTCCAAAAATCTAGTGGATACTTCCTCTAGACATTAATTAATTAAATTCCATGTGATGACACTAAATGTTGACATAAAATATGTAACTTTGGTTACAGATAGTTATGTAGTTCAAGTTAACTCTAGCTAGTTCTAATTCATTGCAAAGGTTAATATTGTATGGAGTTAGCTATAATATGCATTCATAAATTAAAAATAAGTATGTGTGCTCATGTAGAGTACACAATACTCATATATTTCATAGTCTAACTCTCTCTCTCTCTCTCTCTCTCTCTCTCTCTCTATATATATATATATATATATATATATATAGTTTAACTATCTTTTACAGTTTTCATAAATCTTTTTACTCTATACCTTCATACTCTTTACTCTGTTATCACTCTTCTATTATCTATTACAAGGATTTATATACTTTTTAGCCATCTAAACTCACTCTATTTAGATTTTTTTTGCTCTTCCTATTCTATATATATCATGTTATAATATTGTGGTATAAATATCAACTAGATACCTTTATAAGTCAATGATCATGTTTGTGTAAGATAGGACTTCTCTTCATACATGTTATCTTATGTTATCATAGTTACTCAACTCATAATGCATTATGTAAGTTGGTATAACCCTTTGCCATATTGGCCAAGAGCTGTCTTCTATTTATATGGTAAAGTTGGAAGTTCTATGGCGATAGGGTATCAATCATATTTTTTTCTAAAGAATCCCACCAATAAAAAAATAAGGGAAAATTAATGCTATGACACCTCACATCTATTCTCATGAGCTAGCATCTATAAAACAATACTCAACCAAATCATTTTAATAATGGAGGTGTGTGAAAATCCTAAAATCTTAACTCCTTACAAGCAAATAATTTTCACGTTGTTAAAGAACTAACATGTATCCCTTATAATGTATTTCTAGGTCATGTTAATAAGTTATCACACATGAACCAAGAGTACACAATCATTAGAAATCCTATGTTTACATAGTGGTTTCCTCCTCCACCTCAAATAAAATAGAAGAAATGTTTTCCAAGTAGGATTGATGGTTACCCTTCATGAAGTCATGTAATCATAAGGTTCTTTGTTTGTATTGCATGTAGCCTCAATCTTTATTTAGTGGAGACATATTGCACTCTCAGCTATAAAATGGATTGTGGTCAAATACCATGATTTGGTCTACTACATCCAGTTTCTTTGCATCAAGATGGAATTGTGATAGTTGAAAAACCATTAGTTGGATCCGAGAGCCAGAGAAAAAATATGTTGCTTTCAGTGTGTAAATAATTAGTGGCATTGTCACCTACTAGGAAGTAATGGCTAGATGTTTTGTGACTACAGAAGAACCACATGTGGGATTTTATATAGAAGTCTGGTCTTTCCCTCTACACGAGATTCCTGGTTACTTTGATTATTGATAATAGTATTCCATATTTTAGATGATGTTTGTGCATTCTTATTCACCTCAAGAGAATTTTTGGGTAGCAGAGATACCCTGGAGTTGGCCATCAATGGGCATTCACATATTTTATGGTTTGTGACCTAGAAATAGAAATAATTGTTAAGAATATTGATTTAAATTACCTGATATGTCAAATTAATATCACCTATTTGGATATCAATGGTCTCTTTGAGATCCTTGGAGAGATCCACTTCAACATAAATGCATTTCTTAGGTTGGGCTATATAAAATGTTTCCTACTCAAACCCTATGAAACACCCTAAGGGTTCAATCAACTAGTGAACAAACCTTCACAAGGATAAAAGGAGGCCAGGTAATTCTATCCAAATTAGAATTGTTAGTTTATAATGTTTGGAGGCTATGAATTCTCAATTCCAATGAGATAACATGACTAATGTGTTATGGTTAAACCAAGGACCATGAGAAACATTGAATTGATAGTGGTTTACATTATTAAACCTAAATTAAAAAAAAAACTTTAGTCATATTTTGGAATCTCTCAAGCTTTACACTATGGGGGGTTGTTTAAGTATTGTGGACCCAATATTTAAAAGTGATTGTATCGGGGACTAAACCAACAAAGTATGCAACCAGAGTAAATTTCTCAAAATAATTCCAAGCTTTATTAAAATTCAAAGCATTCTAAAACAACATCAAAGAGGATTTTATGGGTAATACATTACTTCATGGAAGACTTTAAAAATAATGTTTGCACTCACTTCATTTCTATTGTATTTCATAGCTCCATCAAAAATACCTATAATAAATGATGAAAGAACTGAAGAAAAGAACATTAAATAGAGGACATTAAAACAAAAAATTAGTTGTTCAAAGAGTGGTAATAGAATAAATACAACACAATTAAAGTGCAGCCTTTACAAAAAAATAAAAACCTAAACATCCTGCCAAGAGTAATGTTGGTGCGATAAACAAACATGCAAAAACTCTAACAGAGCCATCCTTTGGTTCCTTTTACAAAAACCTTTCACCGTCTATCTTCTTTATGAAAATCCTTAAGTTCGTGTAAGAATTACATCACCTTAATCCACCCTTCGAGTATTTTACCTCAAAATTTAAAGGTTTAGTTTTTTATTTGATATTTTCAAAGGACCCTTTGATTCGGACCTTAAACTTTAATCTAATAAGTTCTATATCTCTGTTGCAATTCTTTTTCCTATTTATAACTCTTCATAGATGTCCTCTTCATTTGAAATCTTTTCCAATCAATTAAAAATATAATTTCAATTAAATAAATTTTTAAAATCTCAAATTTTATATATATATAATTTATTAATATTTTCACCTTCTAATACGAAAAGGAAATGGAAACGTCATTTTATGTTTCACTACAAATCGTCATGGATCATTTCTCAATACTCAGGCACATATCTTACCTGAAACTAAATTTGTGCCTTCCCTCCTCAAACACATGATTTCCAGATCAAAATATAGCATTTTCGCTATTAACCCTTGCAGGAATTTATAAGGAAACATTTTCATAGATATATCATGAATGAAGAAGAAAGGAGGCAGATTGCTCGGATATTAGAAGACAACGAACCATATCGAGAGGAAGCCAAAATCATTTTGAGCGCGAGAGGAATATTAATGGAAGATCAAACAGAACGTTTGGTGAACTCATTGTATCCAACTCCTGATGAACCCTATTTTGTTTTTGAACATAAAAATTCAGAGAATACGCCTGATATTGGCAAGTGGAGAAGAACCACTGTTCGGGTCGTAGAGGATGGAAATGTTTATTTGTATGATCCTGAGGAACCAGAATGGCTCAAGTTGAAACCTCATGCTGAAACAGCTTCAAGCAGTTCTGTTAATCCGTGTCCTTCCTCTGCTCGTGACCTAAATGTACCTATGCTTATAAGCAAGCCTGACAAAGCAAAATACCCATACATACCCGAACTGTGTTTTGAAAATGAAGAAAAGCATAGAAATGAAGGGAGTTCTGTGCGTGATGGTTATCCAGATTATTTAGTGAGTAAAGTGGAGGTGCAGAGGGAGAATTTGGTCTTCGGTGATAAGGAATTTCCTCATGAGAAGAAAAGATACTTGTGGGGTGCCGAATTACCACCTTTTTCTGATGATGATGAAGAAAATAATGATAATATGGACACAGATGATAGATATGGCATCTGGTAATGATTCCGATAAATAGTGAAAATGATGTATCTGTAATGACCAAAAACATAGTGACAAAAATTCGAAAAAATTGTGTTATTGGTCATGAGAAATAATATTATTATAAAAGTCCGATTTCTGTGATACTGCAAATAATCGTATGTAAAGAGATCGAATCAAATTGATTTAATACTGTAAATAAGACGGTTCAAAGCTACTAAGGTAACAAGGTCAAATGCCACGCAATTGTTAACGAAATAAAATTTAATTGGTGTTTAAAAAGCCATAAACAACTATAAAAATATATAAAGCAAACATTTTATAATAAGCATGAGCTACCAAATCAGTCCATGGAGGAGAAGGATTGTTGAGCAGTTTGGGATTCCGTTGTTGACTCTTCATCTTCTGACAGTTTTGTGACTCGATTGAAAACTACATGATTTACTCAAACATTTTCTAGCATGTTGTAGTGTGGCGCAACATGCCCACATGGTGATTTAATATGAGTATTTTGTGCAGGTACTAAGTTATGTAGTATATATAAAGGTGTTGTGTTCATAGTTATTGTTGTGCGAAGGTTTTGCACATGGTGTAGAGTGGCACAATGTTGTATAGGTTGCGTGGAGTGAAAGAAGCCTATGTTGCATAGAACCTGGAGTTGCATAATATAGAATTGAGTTTGATTATTTACAAATTGGCATGGGGTCATACCCTATGAAATGAGGCACTGCCCTTCAACCCCCTTACATGCTCCAAGACTATTTTATGAAGTGTGAAACATGGTATTTAGAGTTGTGTGGTGTGGATCCAGGGGTTGTGCATGATACAAATGATCCTTAGAGACGTGGATCCAAGTGTTATGCATGATAAGCATGATCCTTAGAGGTAGAGTTTCTCGAAACATAGATTTGTATAGAGGTGACAAGAAACCAAAGCACTCAATGGAATTGCATCAATTCTATGCAAATGCACTTGAATCATTTACCTTTTCTTAAGAACCAATCATTCTAATTGTGTTAAGTTTAGGAATGAAGTGTGACATCTTAGCTTCTTGTTGATATTTGGTGCACGATTTTCCTTTGTGGTTGTTTCTTCTAGCCATGATAACCTTGTATACCATATCAAACTTCGGGTTTACATGATTTTCAAGATATGATATGTTTCTATAGTCTAAGGTTTTTCTACCGAAGGTGATGAATGTGATGCCATCTTCTTAGGATTTCACACAACATGATTATATTGTGAAATCTATTTAGGAATCCAATATCTCTTATTTCTCAATTATATGGTGATATTGTGATGATCGGTTATGTACACACTATGGCGGTTATGTATGTATGCATGTTTAAGTATTTTATCACAAGCATCAATTTATGTTACATCAAAAACTAGCTTCTTTTTTAAATGATAAATAACGTATGAGAAAATACGTTAGTGAGTGATATATAAACCTTTGGTGTTACAACAACTAATCCATCCCAAAATTTAACAATGTGTATAAGGCATGTTTGAAAATTCAACCACTTGAGGGTTGTTTCAAAAATGATATTATTCATGTTAAAGTTATAAATCAAAAAATCTAGTGCATATCCTTGCACCTACGTTTTCAAATGGAATATGTGTTTACTATATCATCTAGCATTACTGATGTGGTTGTTGTGCTAAGAAAATAATATTCTTTATATGTGTTCTCTACTTTGAGAAATAACCAAAATTTTGGACACTTTATTCTTATGCACATAAGAAAAAGTTTTTGTGTGTGGCACTCTATGTTTGAGTGGATAGTGTGTTTTGTTCACACAATTTACTTTTCTTACATTTTTGAACTTGTCTAAATAATGTGTCTTCTTTGATGTAGAAGATGTGTACCACTTTCCCTATAGTTTCGACTCTTCCTTAATTATTTATGTGAAGTGATAGGCCTCACCTAGCATCTTGACCTTGGCTAGCTTCAATTTGGACCGAATGAATGGTCATAGGCATCTATAGTACTTGAGTATTTTATGTTATTTTAACTTGAAAGAGCTCGATTTTGCATACATTTCATGGAAGGCATTGTTATATGTTTAGACTAACTAGTTAAGTCCTTACCACAACTATTTCAAGTGATTATATTATTCATCATAGACATTCAGGATAATATTTCTCCTTAAATACTTCAAAGAATTATTTTCATGCTTGCTAAGATTAATTTTCTTAGTGGCCTTTCTCCCATAAAGTGGGTGCTTGTAACCACTTCTTTAAGGGTAAAAAACTTTTATAAACTATATAATATTTATGCTCTCTTCATCATAAAATTTTGTCATAGAAAATTATTATATTATTTGATAGGTAAAAACCGAGATTGAAAGGCCCTGTGACCTTGTACAGAGGAGAGAACTGAAAAATAATACAATAAAGATCAAAAAGAATGCCTCTACTAGCGTCAGCTAAACGAGTGGTAAAGACCCCCCTCAAAAGGGACTTCCACCAAAAATTTAAAAAGGGACAAAAAGAAAAACCCAAGAAATTTTTGAGAAGTTTTTGCCCAATAAATCCAAACCAAAACTCTCAAGAGAGAGCTACGAGGGACCAAACAGCAAGCATGTATAACTACCCAAACATGACCTATAGCCCTCAAATGTTGAGTGAATCACACTTTTTATTTTTTGTGAGGCCCCCCAAAATGGAGGGACATACTAGACTCCTATCTTCTACCGCTTTTCTTTTTATGTACTTTAGTACACCCCCCCCCCCCATCTTCTATAGAAACTGAGGCTAGAGGTAATAATATCTCAAATTCTAAGGGCTGAGATTTATCAACCACTGAATCCTCAACCAAAGGTTCTACCCTTGATGTTTTAGAGAAGGTAATAAGATCCTTAGAAATAGGGGCTTTCACAACCAAAATAGGCCCCTTTGTTTTTGAAAAAGGAGGTTCTACCTTATGCTCCTCTTTTGAGTCTTGGAGATTAGTGTGGTCGACACGAAAGGGCTTAGGCTTAACTGGAGATAATTATAAATCATCATCGTCAGATTTGAGGGCTTCTACAGAGAGATGGCTGGGGTACAATTATGACCACTAGGAAGATTCTTTTTTTTGTGAAGCCTATAATCTTTAATCAGGTGACCTGTATTAAAGTAGTTGCGGTAATGGAATAGCAAGCCTTTGTAATCAATAGATTGGGACCAAGAATGATCACCCTTTTAAAAAACATTTTTTTATGGTAAATCCTTGGAAGTATTAATATTGATCAATATAAAATTATGAATCTAATTGATCTAATGAATTATCTACTGCATCTGTATTTATTTTTCCCTCAAATACATAAATATATAATTTTACTTGAAACCTTGGGGAAGGACTGCCACAAAAATATGTACCTGATGTGTAGGTTGATGGAGTAACCATTTGAGAAATTTAGTGACCAAGTTGAGCATAATTATATTTTGTTCTTAAATAAAATTGTTCTTTCATTATCTATCATCATGTGGACTTTATCATTTTGTGTTTCACTTTCTCTCTCAATCTAAACATTAATGAAACTTTAAAAAAAAAATCAATTAACTTAAATTTTACCCATGTTTAATCCAATTACACTGACAATAAAGCAACCAAGAAAGCAAGGGAGAGAAGACTCCTATAACACTAGGTTTTCTCCATTAAATGGAAGAGCCAATATCTATAAACAAACACGTCCAAATATGCTATTAAAATAAATATAAATTATCTAGTTAGCATTAAGGAGTGAGTTAAGTAATAAACACCCAAAATCCACCCTCTCAACTACATAATTGGAGGAATAAATATTGGCATGATCTAGAGAATGCCATTAAATTTGGAGAGAGTCTGCATAACTTGATGAGTGGGTTCTGACCCCCAAAAGATAATATTTGACTAAAAGGAAGGGTAAATCGATGTTACCAAGCCCTCACATTCATTATCATGAGTTGAAATCTGAGAAACAAAACTTGAACAAATCGTTATACAATGAAGGTGAGTTAAAAGCCATAAATTTTAACTTATTTCAAGTAGAGAAATTTTATATTGAAAAATAACTGATACATATCCATTGTAATTTATTTTTAGTTCATTTCAGTAATTCCTCACACATTTCAAGAGTACATAATCATTGACTAATCTATGTTTTCATAGTGGTTTCCTCCACCACCTTAGCTAAAATATAAAAAATGTTTGCTCAGTAGGATTGATGGTTACTATTATTGAAGTCACATAATTGAATATCTCGCCATTTATATTTCATATAGACATCATCTTCATATGGTGGAGATGAAATATTGTCTTGGTGATAAATTGACTTTTGATCAAACACCACGATCCAATTTTTTACATCCAGTTGTTTTCCCTTAGGAGGGGTTCGTGACAATTGAGAAATTACTAGTTGGCTCTAAGAACCAGAGAAAAAATCCCTCACTTCAAGGTTTGAATAATATGCAATGTCGTTACCTACTAGGTGATAGAGGTTATCTTATTTTTAACTATTGAAGAACCACTTATGGTTTTGTACATAAAATTAAAGGCCTTGCTTGCTGCACAATATCGCTAGTTAGACCTATTATTACTAACAATAGTCTATACACATTTTTTCATTCTTATTCATCTAAGGAGAAGTTTTGGGTGTGAAGCTGGCCTAGAGTTAACCACCAATGGGCATTCACACTTTTTATTATTCATGGTCTGGTAGTGGAAATAAGTGTTGAGCATATTGATATAAACTACCCACTATGCCAAACACTTATCACCTATTTGGATATCAATGATTTGAAATCCTTGGAGAGATCTATTTCAATGCAAATGTATTTTTTAGGTCAAGCCACAAAAATCAATGTTTCTCAAACCCTATGAAACGCCCTAAAATTTTAATCAACTGATGCAAAAAACTTCATAAGGGCAAGGGGAGGCAGGGCCATTATATCCAAACTACAATTTTTTGTTAAGAACATGTTCAAAGACTACAAAGTCTTAGGTGAAATGAGAGAACATGTCCAGTGTATTATGGATAAACCAAGGACCATGAGCAATAATGGGTTTATAGTGATCTGCATTATTAAACCTAAACAAAAAAACCCCTTGGTCATATTTTGGACTCCCTTAATCTGAACATCATAGAGGGTTATCCAAGTATTATGGACTTAATATTTTAAATCACTTTCTTTGGGGACCCAGACAACAAAGTATGCAGAAAGAGTAAATTATTCCAAATAACTTAAAGCTTTATCAAACTTAAGGAAATCTAATCTAACATCAACGAGACTTTTAAGGATAATATCATTACCTCATAGAATATTTTTGGAACAAATTTCCATGCTCACTCTGGCACCATTGCATTCCACAATTCCATTATAAACACTTGTAGCAAATATCATAAGAACCTAAAAATAAAACATTAAATGGAAATATTAACCACCCAAAGGATAGTGATTAAATAGATATAAGGCAAATAAAGTGTGGCCCTTTATAAAAATTAAAAACCTAAGCTTCTTACCTAGAGTAATGGAAATGTAACAAGAATCTCATAAGAACAATATTTCACCTACTCTTTTTTTTTTCAAAAATCATCACTATATTCTTTTTTGGAAAAACCTTTCACCATCTATCCTATTTATGAAAATCCTCTTGGAGAATCAAATCACTAAAATCCACATTTAGAGTAATTTACCTCAAAATCTAAAGGCATAGTTTTTTATTAGATATTTTTAAAAGGAGCATTTAGCCGGTTGAAACTCTCTATTTTATTGTTTAAACTTTAGTATTATAACTTTCATATTTTTTTTGAAGTTTATGTTACATAGATGTACACTCTCCAAATTTTTTTACTATAAATCAGTCAATTAAAAATAGAACTTCAATTAAATAAATTTTTAAATAGATTCTATTTACACACACACACACACACACACACACAACCTCCTTATAGGAAGAGGAAATGCAACGTCATTTTATGCTTCACTATAAATCCTCAAAATTCATTTTATGCAATGGTCAATTTGTGCCTTCCCTCCTCAAATACATGATACCCAGAGTAAAAAATATCATTTTCACTATTAAACATTGTAATCATTTATAAGGAAACATCTCCATAGATTTGAAGTGTCCCCAAAAGCTACCAAGTTTAGAAATAAAATATATATAGAAAAGAGGCATATTTTTCATGTACCAGAAGATAAAAAACCATATCAATAGGATACTAGAATTATTTTGAGCATGAGATGATTATTAAGTGAAGGTTAAACTGAATCGTCTAGTGAACTCAGTGTATTCAACTCTTGATGAACCCTATTTTGTTTTTTAACATAAAAATTTAGAGAATATGCTTGATATTTTCAAGTGGAGAAAAACCACTTTTAAAGTTATAAAGGATGGAAATGTTTATTTCAAAATTATAATATTTAGATCCATGTGACATGGATCTAGGTGTTGCACATGATATACGTGATCTTTAAAGCTACAGGGAGTTTCTTGAAACATAGAGTTATGTATGGGTGATGAGAAAAAAATCACTCAATTTAAAGATGAGGTCTATGTAGATGCACTTGAATCATTCATGCTTTCTTGAGAAGAAACCATCCTAATTATGTTAAATTTAGGAATGAAGTGTCACATCTTGGTTTCTTGTTGATACTTATTGTACCATTTTCCTTGGTCATTTTTTTCTAACCCATGATAACCTTGTATACTAAATCAAATTACCAGGTTTACATTCTTTCCAAAATAAGATAAGTTTCTACTGTCTAAGGTCTTTTTAATGAAGGCAATGAATGTGATGAAATATTATTAGAAGATCACACAACATGATCAGAGCATGAAATCTATTTAGGAATCTAATATCTCTTATTTCCAAATGATATGGTGATACTCTAAGGATTGGTTGTTTACACACCATGTTGGTTATGCATGTATGCATGACTAAGTTTTATATCACAAGAATTAGTTTATGTTACATCGACTCTTCCTTAATGATATATGTGAACTAATAGTCTTCATCTAGCATATTTACCTTAGTCAGTGTCATTTTGGCCTAAATTAATGGTCATATGCCTCTATGGTACTTAAGGATTATACACTAATTTGATTCAAAGGAGCTCAATTTTAGCTACATCCCATGGAATAAATTTATGTACATTTAGAGTAACTATTCATGTCCCTAGCACAATTGTTTCAACTAATTTTAGAAGTCATCATAGACATATTTAGGATTATATTCATCCTTTAAGACTTCTAATAATTTTTCCCATGATGGCTCATACTCATCATCATTATGGCATTTCTCCCATAGAATTTGCACTCTCCACCATTTTTTGACGGGTGAAAAAAATTATAAAAGTATAATATTTATCTTATCTTCATCACAAAATTCATTTATAGAAAAATAATTTTGATTAGAGGTAAAAAAGGGGGTGTTGAAAGGTCCTGAAACCTTTACAATAAAAAAGATGATAGAAAATAAGTTACAGTATTAGAACATCAAAAGAAATAGGGCATAAATATATCACAAACAATAGAATAAATAACCAGATACAACTACACAATAGCTATAAAATAGTAAAGGGTAGGCCAAAGATCAGCGAAGAAGATCTAAATTCATTTCTCCCATAGAATCTGCACTCTCCACCATTTGTTGAGGGGTGAAAAAAATTATAGAAGTATAATATTTATCTTCTCTTCATCACAAAATTCATTTATAGAAAAATAATTTTGATTAGAGGTTAAAAATGGGTTGTTGAAAGGTCCTAAAACCTTTAAAATAAAAAAGAGGATAGAAAATAAGTTACAGTATCAGAACATCAAAAGAAATAGGGCATAAAAATATCACAAACAATAAAATAAATAACCAGATACAACTACACAATAGCTATAAAATAGTAAAGGGTAGGCCAAGGATCAGCTAAGAAGATCTAAATTCATTTCTCCCATAGAATCTGCACTCTCCACCATTTGTTGAGGGGTGAAAAAAATTATAGAAGTATAATATTTATCTTCTCTTCATCACAAAATTCATTTATAGAAAAATAATTTTGATTAGAGGTAAAAAAAAGGGGGTGTTGAAAGGTCCTGAAACCTTTACAATAAAAAAGAGAATAGAAAATAAGTTACAGTATTAGAACATCAAAAGAAATAGGGCATAAAAATATCACAAACAATAGAATAAATAACCAGATACAACTACACAATAGCTATAAAATAGTAAAGGGTAGGCCAAGGATCAGCTAAGAAGATCTAAATTCATTTCTCCCATAGAATCTAAACTCTCCACCATTTTTCCTTAGTATCAAACATTGACATGGATTAAAGAAGCAAACCTAGATTGATCTTCATATTGTATACATAAAGCCTCTTCAAGAATCTCTTGTGTATTATTCCACTTCTTAAAGTTTTCATTGAAAATATCTTCATTATAAAATTAATTTTACATTTTTTTACCTTTTTTTTATACATGTGATATCAAAATTACTTTAAAATATTGCACTATAATTATAACATTTGACATGTAATTTTTTATAGTCTAACTAGGTAGAATTTTCTTTGAGAGGTAGATAATAATGTTAAGGGAGTCACCTTAAATCATGAGGTGAGTAGTATTAATCTCTTTATTAACCTATATTACCCATAAATCCACTTTAGTTTCTACCAAGTGATTGGTCTCAATCCCTAGATTTCCAACATAGGCTGCTAGTAGATTCCCTTTATCATCCATAATCAGTCCTCCTCCTCTTCCCTTACTAGGATTATGTTTTAGGGCTCGTCAAAAGTTAAAATTTTACCATTCCATTGGTGGGAAAGACAATTTGATCAAATTCCTATAAATATTTTATCAAAAATATTATCTATGGTATTTTCTTTTAAGAATTTCTAGTTTGTTTCAATACTGCATTTAGAGTCCATGATTTTGTCATTCTTAATGTTTTGATAGCTGAAACTTTATTGAAAATGGAATTTAATATTCTTGAGGAAACTCTTCCAAAACTTTTATTTTTATTATAAAATATGTGAAGGTTACTTTCCTACCACAAACCCCAAAGAACATGAGGGATACATTTTTGATACATTTGCTAAGCAAACAAGGTTGCCATGGGACAACAAGATCAAGGATGGAGACTGGCAGAACCCAACATAGGTCAAATTTGGAAAGAATAAAAATAAATATTTGAGAAGTAAAAGTTTAGTTCAAAATAATATGGGAAATAAATTCTCCTTCCAATTCACATAAAACACAACTAGGTCTCTTTTCATCAAATTTTCAATGGTCAAAATTTTATTTTGGGAAGCCATCCAGAAAAATAAATCAATCTTACAGAGGAGGACATTATCCTAGATTAAATGCCAAGGGAACCCATATATATTTGCATCTAATTTAAACTTATATAGTTTTATAAGTGTAAATCTTATGTTTGGCTAAAGGAATGAGATGTCTAAATCAGTTAAACAATATGTAATAATTAACCACTGATTTGTTATGGATTTTGACATTCTTTGAATTTATAAAAATAGTAATAAATATGATTAAATAGATACTTATCTATAAAGTAACTATCATAGATGATCTAGGTTCTAAAAACTAAGTTCTAGATAGGTTTGAGTGTCATCAATAGGGTCCCAAGATCTGTTTGCTCACTAGATAGTATTACCCTACATGAATAGTAGTGCCATACTACTATAGTATCCTCAAAGTGGTGCTAGTGTCCTCTTTGTAGGATTGGTCCTATTTTATATGAGCACCTATGCCTATGTTTTAAGGTCCTATTCCTATGCAAATAAAATATGGAACTTTGTATTGTGCCTAGAAAACCTAATTTAATGTGCAAACCCTAATCTTCCTTACAAGTATGACATGAGCTAAAAATGCGTGATCATTAGTAGGATAGGATATAAATACTCAACATCCCACTATGAAGAGAGTTTCCTACATACCAATACTCTAAAGAGTGGTCAAGGATGATGTAATTCTCCTACATAGTGCTTGGTGAAAGTTCAAGTGGGCTAGAATGCAAGTGGACTTAAATGCCTTGAATTTGCTTGAGCTTTGAAATATTTAAAATATAGGCTTAGGGATTTTATATTTGGTATTATATATAATTAGGGAACAATAGGGATGAAATATCTTAATTTTTCTCAACTTATCTTTTGTTTGAATAGGTTTTTTAATGTATTTTCCATCTAGTGAATAAAGTTCAAATAGACTTGTATTTATAGAGATATATAGCTTGTTCAGATAATGAAATTTACTTAAGACTACCTTAGTAGGGGAACATAGTTCTAAAATTATTTGTTTAAGAGAGTTAAGGCAAAGGAAAATAACACCCAGTTGGGGACTCTAGTGTTATGTGACTTTAGTGTTCCAAATGTGGCACTATTTTCCACCTATCAAACTACTAGGAAAACTAGGTTAGGATCTAGGAAATTTGTCCTAGGACTATTTTTGATTTGATTGTAGATGTATGTGGTTTTTAAAATGTCTAAAAAAGTGTGTCTAAGGCTCTAGGATAGGTCTAGGGCTATGTTAGGCATAAGCTAACTCAAATAACACTCTTAGCATCCCAATACCACTTTTAGGTGATTGCAACATCTAATGTTGTTTTATATCCTAGTTTAACATTATACCAACCATCATTGGTTCTAGTTCAAATTATTTCATTCACTCTATTTAATTTAAAGATATAAACTCCTTGAAGAAGATAATATAAATATAGATAATAGAATTATCTTCCTAAAGGGAGGATCCAATAGAGATACTTTTCCTTAATTTAACAAAAGGATTATATTCAAATTACTTTCTAACTCTCTCACCAAATTTTTTTTTTATATGGGGATTGATATTACCAAGGGGATGATCAATAATCCAAGATTCATCTTAGAATAAAGCTCATTCACCATTTCCCAAATTCCATTTGCATCCTATCCAAATAAGATTCCTATTATTGATTAAAATTTTCTAGAAGTCTGAACCCTTGGGAATCGATTCTGGAAACAACATTTGTTTATCTTCCAAAGAGTCCAAATATTTGGTCCTAAGAACCCTAGTCTAGATATTGATTTCTTTCAAAAAATTCTTTCCCAGTTTGTAGATAAGGGCTTTGATAAAGAGTTTCATTTTATGGATTCCCAAGCTTCCAAGTTTTTTGGATAAGTAAACCCTATCCCATGAAACCAAATCAAATATTTGTTTTCCTAATATCTCATCCATAATAATCTTTTTTTATTTTTTTCCATTTCTCTGTAATACCTGAAGGCATCTTAAGAAAGGACATAAGGTATACAAGCAGATTTTTCAATGAACTTTTTAAAAAATTGAAGATTTCCTATCTAATTGATGATATTACCTTTCAAACCAATAATTTTAATTTTAGAATCTTTCAATAATTGGGTTCTAAATGGAAGACTTCATTCTACCTAATAAAAGTGATATCCCTAAATAAGTTAAATAAAATTCCTTGATTTAGTAGCCTAAGATGTTATAAATTTTATGTTGTATTAACATGGGAATATTGATGAAGAGAAGAAAAATATTGTCAATATTATTTTTTCCACCATAAATCTCTCATAGTTTTCCAAGATACATTTTATCTCCTTAGCTTCTATAACCAAAGCTTCTCCCAAGATAATGGTGTCATTACAAAAATTTGATGACTGAGAGAATAGAAGAGAGGAGATTGTTTTATACCTTTTATTTTCCATGGGTTAAGAGCATACTAGAAGTTTATGCCCAAGGATTCATCCATTATAATGATAAATAAGGGAATAGTGGGTCTCATTGATGAAATCCTCTTTTCGAAGCAAAAACAAGTTTTGGGGATTCATTGATCAAGATGAAAAACATGGGGGTAGAGATATAAGTATTGATCATATTTATAAAGAAAAGGCTGAAACTGAATTTTTCAATAACTTTATCTATAAAGCTCAAATAGACTCTACCATATACTTTATTCATATCAATTTTTATAAGCATGCCTAGATTTTCCATTTCCTAGTGTGTGTAGAGCCTCATGGATAATTAAAATTCCATCTTGAATTTTCCTATCCTAGATAAAGCCTCCTTGAGGTAGAGAGATGGTAGAAGGTAACTAGGGTTGTAACCCAATAGCCATGATCTTAATAACAATATTATAAATAATATTATTAATACTAATCAACCTAAGTCCTGAAGTCCTTGAAGTTATTTTCCCTTTTATTATTCTTTATTATGACTAAGAATGTATTATTCAATTCTCTGAGAAGATTACTGGATGTAAAGAATTTAATAGCAACATTAAATATGTCTTATTGGATGATATCCTATAAATTCAAAAAAAGGGTTGCAATAAATCCATAGGGAGTTTAGGCCTTACCACTACCCAATGATAAACCAACAAACTTAGCTTCTTCTAGAGATAACAATTTTTTGAGAGAGTTATTATCATTTTTATTGATGATTTTAGAAATGGATATCAATATTATATCTACATTAAGATATTTTTCATTGGCCCTACCTGAGAGGATATTCTTAAATAAAATAATTTCCTCTTCCTTAATGTCTTTAAAACAAGAGATTGTGATACCATCTTCTTTGGTAATCTCCAAAATCTTTTTATGACTCTTGTGTTTAAGAGTCGAGATATGAAGTAAAAAAATATCGCCTTCATTCAACCATAATGCTCTTGATTTTTGTCTCCAAAAAACATATTCTTTGGCTAAGATGGAGTGAGAGTCACTTAACATTATTTTTTATTTTTCATAAGAGTCATGAATCATGCCTTTTTTTTAATTTCCTTCTCTAAGTCCTTTAGCTCTACTAAAATCATGTCCTATTCAAACACATTGCCAAAAGTGTCTTTGTTCCAAACTTTAAGTTTGTTTTTCACATTTTTAATATTTTTGGTGAGTTTATACACAACTAATCATTTGATATTTGAGTTCCACAAATATTTAAAACTATCATCAATCTTTGTATGTTTTATCTACATCAATTAAACTATGAATGTGGTTCTATATTTATTCTTGAATAATGCAATATTTAAAATAAGAGGTTTATGGTTATATATAATTATGGGTAAGGAGAAAAGGAAACAATCATTATTGATGATCCAACAGATAGATGACACATATATCAAGATTAACTTGAATTTGATTCTAGCCTATTCTTTTTCCATGTATATCCAACCCCTCTTAATTCAATATACATAAGGCCACAATCTAAAATAATGCTAGATAAGTCCTTCATACTTTATATATAGGCTTGACTTCCTCATTTATTTTTAGAGGGAGTGAGGGGGTATTTAAGTAAAACACTAACATCCATTTGAAATCCTTGTATTTATTCCTAAATTCTCTTAATTCATTCCATAGATTTCTTCTTTTGGTATAGCAATTCATGGAATATATATTAGTAAGTATCCATACTAAGTTATCATGTTTATTGAATAAAATATCTAGGTGATGGTTTCCACTAATCCCCATCATCCACTTCAAGTTCCCAGAAGGTGGAATTCCCTCCCAAAGCACCAACTAATTTAACACCAAGGATAAAATCTTTACTCCAAATTTTAATTTTAGTTTTAGCTAAGGTTTTTTTGACATCGTAGTTTATTGAATAGGCAAAAAAATAGAATTGTGATCTTTTCTGAGATCTTTAATGAGTCTCTATTTCTTAGAAAAATTTAGTCCTATAATGTTTTAGGAGATAAGTTTAATTTGTAAGGATTAGAGGGCCTAAATATTTACTTACTACTATAATGCTTTATTTTATATTTTCCGCTTTCATAGTTGTTTCTCTATTCTAGACTAGGTTGTGATTATATCTTCCTTTTGTTGAGTCATGGCTTATATCCATTTTTTTATTATCATTTCTTGTGCATATAATTTGGATGGGTTTATAATCAAGTATATAGTTTTTTATATCAAAATATTTATTATATGGTAAAAATACTAACTCCTCAATTTTTTCTCCATGACTCTTCTCTACAATTTCCCCCGTCAAGAGGATATTTTTTGATTTCTTGTTAAAATCAATTAAATTTATTTATTTTAATGTTGAATAAGAATTGAATATTTTAGATTGCTTACCTAAGGTAGTAATCTCTCTTTCCTCCATTTTATTTTTTATCTTTGTTGAATTATCTCTTATATGTCCTTGAATACTAGGGGTAATTTCATGTAAATCATTAGTTTGGTGCATTGTGTGCTTTTTGTTATCCTTGGACATTGAATCAGTTTTAAGGTTTTTTATATTTTGCTCATGTCTATTTTATATATTTAATTCAATCTCTTATTTTGGAGGAAATATTTATATATGTTGGGAGGTCTTTATTTAACCAAACATTTACACAAAATTTGGAATATAACAACCCTCTCCTTATCTTTGTGGAAGCATCAAAGTCAATGAGTTAACCAAACATTTTAGCTATCCCCCTCATAATCTATTCCTCCAATTATTCTAAAGGTAGAGCTAGGGGCCTAACCTATATGCATAGAAAGTTGAAAGTTTCCTTGTCTAAATCAAACTTAGGTGTCCATTTTATTAAAATTAGTCCTACTTTCCCTAGGAATCAAGGTCCTCCTGTCAAGATTTTGAGACAATATTCATAATTAGAAAAGGAAATTAGAAATAAAATTTTAAGCATGGCATAAATTTCCAAATATCCATTGGGAATACATTATTTTTAGTTTAGTTTCTAAAAATATCAATATTTTTTTTGTTCCCATAAATTTACCTCTTAATTATTTCTCCATCTCATCAAAGGATCTATCTACAATTAGGTCAGGGATATTAAAATGTAAATTTAATTTTTCATTAACCATTACTAGAGAAGGATCCTAATCTTATCATAATGTCCAGTTCTTGATAGGGGGTGTTGGGGGGGAACTATAAAATATTGCAATTTTAGAGGAGCCTGATCTTATTAAAATGCATTGTAAAATATTGTAATTTCATAGTAAATCTAGACCATTCACTATTAGGTTGCAAATCTAATGTTAGAAATTATGTTTATACATTTTTACCCTGATATGTAACCCTACTTTGATATGATGGAATTGTAATCATGGTGGCATAATTTATGTGAGTGAATAAGATATTGTAGTGGTTGTATTATAGGGTTTTCCCTTCATTTGTTCGACTAAATAATAAGAAGGGTTGGTTATTTCTATGTGGACGTAAATCATATTGGATGAACCATGTTAAATATGTGCCTCTATTGTGTTATGTTTTTTGTATTTTATTTTTGCCTTTAATTCATTAATATTGCTTTGTGTTCTATATTCCTAACACTTTTTAGTTTAGTTTATAAAGATATCAATATTTGGTTTGGTTCCCATAAATTTACCTCTTAATTATTTCTCCATCTCATCAAAGGATCTATCTACAATTAGGTCAGGAATATTAAAATGTAAATTTACTTTTTCATTAACCATTAGTAGAGAAGGACCCTTCTTAGAAAAAATTAACCATTTCCCTAAATCTTTATCTATCTGAGGACTTTGAAGCTAGTTTATGTCATAGGTCTCAAGTGTCATCTTTATTCCCCACACCTTTGTAACAGAAGCCATGACATATAAATAGTGAGTGTCCCACATAGTATCAATTTACTTAAAATAATTTTCATATTCCTCTTACTCTTTTTGATCTATAATATTACTTTAATAAACTCCCTAATTTTCCCCATCATTGGTGTTCTCTTGTCACCTAGAATCCATTTCAAATTCAAAAAAAAATGACTATATTTTATCTAACCAATTATCTAATACAACTTCATTCACCTTCCCTCAATCACACGAATTTCTAATTTTACTTAAAACTTTGGGGGAACTCTCCCACTAAAATATTTACCTAGTGTGGAAGTTGATGGAATAACCCAATTCAGAAATCTAGGGACCTAGTTGACTATAAATTTCTTTTTTTCTTGAACAAACATTGCATTCTCATTAAATATCATGTCACATAAACTTCATAACTTTTTTTTTATTCTCTCTCTCCATATAAACATTATTGAAATGACATAATAGGTAGTATAAGGGATCTCATGGTTTGATATCAGGATTTAGATATTTTGACCTCATTTGATGGGACATGTATTTAATGAGCCTTTACAATACTATGATATGAATACTTATAAGTTCAAGGGATAACACTATAAATGTATATCTATATAATTCTATATGTGTATGTGTAAGTAATGTTGAATGAAATGGGTAATAGAGAATGTAATATAACTAACATAGAAAAATATATTAATCTTTGTGTTATCTACATGGTATACTCTTGAGAAATATGTGTGGTTGTCTACATGAATATTATCTGTATATTTTATAATTATAGAGTTAATTATACATAAATTGTAATTTCATGAAGTTAATTAACCACTATGGGAGTTAAACCACTTTGTATTTTATATGTACCTTTTCATCTTCTAATGGCTATGTGGCTTGAGTGACAGGTATATGGTATGATGATAAATTATTTATCATATATTTATCCATAGAGATACCATTTGTCATGGCACATTATATCCAAATGGGAAATTAAGATATTTTTTTGTAAGGATTAGGTTGATATGTTTAAAGGTGTTATGTTTTATTTCTCATATTTTGCATAAGTTGTGCACATGGTGTGGAGTGGTGCAGTTATGTGTAGATTAAAAAATGGCATGGAGGTTGTATTGTAAAAAACATGGAATTTAATTAAACAACATTGATAATGCCACTTATCATTCCATCACATACAATATATCCTCAATGTTAAGGAATGAGGTTCTCACCTATTATTCCCTTTCTATTATTTTTTCTTCTTGTTATTCTCCTTCCTAGGGTTTCATGGTTGAAGCCACATATTTAATTGGGGATGAGGATATTTGATGAAGGATAATTTGGGTTTACATGAAATCTCGCATCAGCCATAAATATGTTAGTTTAATAAAATTATTTAATTGTGGTTTTGTAAAGTTTATTCTTGTGCACGCATCTTTGATAATAATTTTTTGCAAGTGTGCAAGTATTTGTGTTATTTTTCATCACCTTTGAGTATGCATCTATTTTTTTAATGTTTCACATCCTATGAGTGCACACATTTTTCATTCTTGTAATGTTTCACACAAGTCCATTATTGCATGAGGTTTTTTTATTTTTTTTATTAAGGTTGTGAAAAATTTTCACAAGAATTAATGTTAGTATTTTGTGCAAACATAGATCCATTCATATATATAATAATAAATTATATAAGTATTTTATATCCTATTAATTAGTATAACATTCATTTATGTCACTATAGAGTTTGGATCTTCACCACAAAAGTAGCATAGTTGATGAAATTTCTTATAAGAGATTTTGATTTTCACTGCACATGTTGTACAATGGTTTGTTAGTGATTTGTGGCATGTGAATTAATGTTTGGTAATGTTATTGAGTATACATGAGGATCATGGTTCAAATTTTATCACCCCATTTCTTAATTATAAAATCTTGAAACTCAGCCTTTTGAGGTTATGACATTTGTGTGACATTCTTTGTGCACATTTTTTTTGGATGCATATGTATTTGTGATGTGTTATGAAAGGAGCCATTGCTGAATATTTGGATTTTAATTTTAAAATACATGCAAGGATAATATGGATTCATTTAATATTCTCTATGATGTACTATGTTATGATGCATTAAGTTGTAGTTTACTAGTTCCTTGGAGTTGTGAGTTAAAGTTATTATTTGTGGCACAACAAGGTGTGTTAATGTTTTTAGTGGGTGGTAGAGAAATTAATGTAATTAAGGTGGGTATTGTGACTATAATAATGTCCCTAAACTTATAAAAGGTGTGTTAGTTAGAGAATTATAAATTAATAATAATTCAAATTGCTTGTTCTATGATTAGTTTATACTTGTAACGATTGTGAGTTAGCAAGTAGAGATCTATGGATCTAGTGTTATAACTAATCTCATTGTGAGATTGCATCACCATTGTGTTATTATGCCTATTTTATTTTCCTACACTTAAAATATAATATATAGTTGTGTTGTGTTTGATCCATTTTATACAATCTTCTGATAAGTATTTTGAGTACTACATGGTCTAAGGCATATCTTAATTCAGACCCATAATAATGGTCACATAATATTTTGTTAGAGAAGGGTTGTAGTCATTGTTTGTTATTGTTGGTTTCCACATTTTCAATGTGGGTATAAAGTATTTGTAAACATCTTCTAGAGATATTATTTGGTAGAAGGTGTAGAATGGCTAGTCTATATTTCTAAGTAAATAACACACAAAGGAGGCTTAGGTGGTATAATGGAAATAATAGCTATAGAACCGAGAATTGTAAATATGGATAAATTGATTGGAGATATAAAATCTTGATTACATGCTATGGAGGCAATGTAACACCGAGGTGTTGTAATGGTAGATGATGAAATAAATATTAAAGTCATAAAAAAATAACCTGGAGATTTATAAGTGGAATAAGAGGTTGATGAACCTAAAGATTGATTTTTATGAGATATTATGAAAATGAAAATTAAACCAAAGTTTTACCCAAAATTTATTCTATAATTTTATGTCCTAAATAGTCCTGAATGTAGAAACAAAACAAAATTTGGGCAAGTATTTTAGGAGAGTAGTGAGGGTTAGAGACAAAGTGTCAACTCCTAAATTTATATTGGTAAGTCCTCTAATCACCCCCAACTCAAGGATTCTATGTCAATTAGGATGATGAAAACATGGAATCACATTTTCTCTTACAATTAATTCTCATTTAGAAACCAAATGTTGATCTGTTAAACATGTATCCTTTGACTCACTAACCCATTTGATGAACTATCATTGCGTACATGTCCATATTGGTGTATAAATGATGAAATGACCTCTATATGCTCTCCATTGCCTCCCCAATTTGACAGTTATATGTGGCTAGACCCATCCCTTAAGATAATATTCTCATCTCTAAGTGTAAAAATTGAACAAACTTAGGGAAATCATTGTAGGATATCTTTGAGGGGTAAAGATGAAGCATCAGATCATAAAATTTCATGGTAAAGTCCTTTGATATGCACCTAAAGTATATATACCACTCAAGATGAAGGAGACATGGTGCCACATTTTCTCTTGTATCTAAATCTTGTTTTAGGTACCAAAAGTTGGTTAGTAAGATGTGTATATTTTGACTTTCTAGCCCAGTCAACAAATTATCTTCACAAACATGTCTAGATGGGTGTATACACATTGTCTTAAATTTCATACACTCTATTTCACCTCATAGCTTTGACTATTACATGTAGTTAGATGCATCCCTTAATAGAATCTTCTTGTCCTTGAGTGTAAAAACAAAATGAACTTTGGATGAGTATTGTAGGAGAGCTATAAGGGGTAGAGATGAACTGTCAGTGCATACAATTTCATGGGAAAATCCAATAAGAACATACTATAGGACTACCTACCACTCAATATGAGGGATACATGGTGACACATTTTCTCTCATAGCCAAGTATTACTTTATAGACCAAATGTTGGTCAGTGGGTATCATATCTTTTGACTCGTTAGCCAATCAAAGAAAATTAGTCAGAGACACATCCATATGAATGTATAAACACTAGAATGACCTTCATCTACTCTCTATCACCTCCTAGGGTCAAATTTTACACACATTCAGATGCATCCCTTAAGATAATCTTCTCATCCCTAAGTGTAGAAATGAAATGAACTTCGAGTGAGCATTGTAGGAAAATTGTGAGGGGTAGAAATAAACAATTAACTCTTACAGTTTCATGGGAAAGTATTATGAACACCCTTAGAGGATTATATGTCATATATACATGATTTCACATTTTATCTCACATCCAAGTCTCACATTAGGGACCAAATTTTGGTTAGTTAGACGTGTATACTTTGATTCTCTTGTTGAATCGATGAACCATCTTCGCAGACACATCTGGATGGGCATATAAACACTAGAATGACCTATGTTTTCTATCCATCACCTCCTAGGGTTTAAATTTAAATGAATAAAAACACATATTTTAAGATAATATTCTCATCTATGAGGGCAAGAATGGAATGAACTTTTATAAATCATTGTAGTAGAACCATGAGAGGTAGAGATTAATCATCAGCTCATAAAATTGCATAGGTGATTCCTTTAAGCACCCACATAAATGTTTTCTACCACTCAAGATAATTAAATTTTTTATATCTACTCAATATGTGTTATTTTTAAGGCTCCTCTTTGTTTTAATAAGGTAACCTTCTCTAGTCACAGAACTAACCACATGAAGGTGGAAGCTCATATGGTACCACTAACCTATATTAAATTTGTTAGTAAAATTTTGAAACATAAATAAACACATAATACAAAAATAATTTAGAATTAAAATACACTAAATTAAATAAGCTAAATTTAGTAATTTAAAATTTTAGATGCATTGAATATTAACCTTACAAAGTTAATCCAACATGCCTTTGGGATCATCTCTATTTTTAAGTGTTTCAGAATTTCTTCATGCTTAGAATCATGAACTTTCCACAAAATGTCATTGTGACACTTTCCAAAAAAATTAACCATTTGAATATTTTTATTGATAACCAAATTTAAGTAATGAAGCACCACCATATTCATTTCAAAGTCCTGAATTAACCATTGCTTTACATTTTTATGAAAGTGTCTATAAAGCTAAATCCTTGTAACCACCACAGATAGAGTGAGATAAACTAGGTCTTCTCCATCCATGACAGTTTTGGTCAATTTTTTGTGCCTCTACATAATAATACAAGTATTAATTTTTCTCTCCTCATTGTCCTTAGGTGAAATTAATATAAAAAGTTTCCATGTATTTATTACAATAATTTTTGAATGACATTTATGAAAATAGTAAGATATCACTAATGTTTAAGGCTATATTTAAATTATAGATAAATGTTACTTGGTTTCATAAGATCTAAGATGTGGTCAAAGTCAATTGATTGTGCCATTTCATGATCCCATAGTGTCTGGAATGAATCGATAATATCCATAGGCATTAGGGGTTTAAAATTCCATATTTCAACCCATTATTTTGACTAACATTAATTCTAATTAAAATTACATATATCATGAACAAAAGCATGCCATATCTCTACTATAAATCTTCCATGAACTAGAGTTTGAGATTTTAATGGAGTGGAAAACACTCGATCCATGTATTGTACTAAAATATTCATACATTACATTATTTTATTCCTCCATTAACCAAAATAGTATTCACACATGAGAATATTCATTTGATCCATGTGAAAAAAAATCATTACAGCAAGTCACAGTACTTGTAACATCAATCAAATTAGCATCATCCTTGTGTTTTCCCTTCTCTTTTTCAAGGGTCCTTTTTACATATGCACCTGCACCATCATGTTCTCATTTGCCATGCCTAGTGTATACACACAATATTTTTAAACTTTATTTATTACTAATCCTTTCTATCTTATAAAAACCCATCAAATCTAAACCTCTTTGAACGGATGCTTAAAGGGTGCACTGGGAAAGGGTTGGAATGACCTTTGGTGATTCACAAGATTTTTATTCCCTATACCACCACTTAAAACCAATACAAACCCTTCATATATATTTCACTAATATTTAGCACCTCACTAACATGTTTATCTAAGTATTTCACCACCTCAAATATCCCCTACCTAAGAAAACCCCATTTTTATGATTTACCAAATGCAATCAAATGGGTCAACCTAGTTTAGGGAATATCACATGTTACAGGTCGAGTTGGCCTAGGCCAACTTAGTTTGGGACCTAATAACTATATTTTCCACATAAAAATGTTGACCTGGTTGACTACATTGGTTAAAATTTTGGAAGGCTTAAGGTCAAATCAGCCTATATACCCCTCTTTCACCTCATTTCCAATAGAGAGAATTCATTCATTTGTGTTTTTTATCTGCATTTATACCATTCTACTTGAGGATTCATTGCTTAGGGTTTCATGCTTCTTGGAGGATATCCTTTGTCTTCTGAAATCTTGAGATTCACTAAGATTTCATTGGCTATACTATTATAGTCCATTGTTCATCTTTAGCTTCTTCAACAATACACAACAACCTCTTTCAAAGCACCATTGGCCAAGGGAGAGGTTGAGGCTCAATGGGTTCATCTCTACTCTTCTATTTTAGTAGATATATTTGCATGAATAATGGACAATGAATGCATTGTCTCTCTTTGAAAAGATTACCTCTACATTGACTTAAGTAGATTTTTACTTTGCATGTTTATTGTTTATGTTTATCCCCCATTTGTGCCACAAGATTTACAAAGCACTATATTATATTTACTTTATTATTTCATTATTAGACCTATCCAGGGTTATTATGTGGTGTTACTTAACTAAAAGCTTTGGAACCCTCTCTAACCATATTATATGATAAAATATCCCTTAGGTAGGCTTAATAGATCCATATTGGTCATGACCTTGATTAGCTAAGTATCACTATAGATATAGTTAACTAATTTATCTTGTCCAAGTTAGGATTGATTTGTAGATCAATTTCACTTTTGCTTGCATACACCTAACTATTAGCCAAAATTGGCCACCATGAGAGAGGACAATTCAAAACTTTGTTTCCAAACTTTACCAATCCTACTAGTGATATTTTGATAGGTTTGGGTCTTTTTTAAAATTGGTCATTAAAAGTGTCTTGTCAAGTGCTTGTCATATTAAGGTCTATTACATGGTCTATAAGAGTGAGTCATACCCCTAGTATTTTCATTATATCCTTCATTAAGGTCTTGTTTAGGTGTTTGGAAAAGTTAAGGCATTTTATCAAACCTTAAGGTTACTTTTCCAAGGTCAAGGTATGTTATAGCATGATGAAATGTTGGTGTTTTGACACTTCCAAGGTGATATAATGTATTATTGGGAATAAGGACTTAAAGAGAAAAGTATGTCAAGATGAAACCGTTGACCAAATTTGACCCCAAGTCAAATTTTGGTCAAACCATACTATTTTGAACTTTTAATAAGGTTCCCATGTGTCTTATAGGGTGTCATGTTGGTTTATTTTCTTACTCATCCTCTACCTAGTCCTTATTGAAGTCCACCCTCTATGTACTAGGCTAGTCAACTAAAGTTAAAGGTTGGTCAACCCTAGTCAAAGGTATTAAAAGGGTTAAATTATGTTTAAATTGTCTTAATATGGTATTTAATATGTTTACAAGTCATAAATTGGTTATAGGTTATGTCTCATGTGGAAAAAGGGGCCTTTTGGTCATATTTTAGCCTATTTAATGACTTGTACAGATTTTAATGCAAGAAAATTTGACACAAAGGTGATTTTTAATGTGGATTATGTCAATAATAGTTGTTTTTTAGACATGAAGTAGTTATTTTCAGTGGATAGCAGTTTTCCCTCAAAAATATGAGCATTTGGGCACTTGTACAGACTTCTCAAATCCATCATCAACTAAAAACATGGGAAGAGTAACTCTTCACCTCCCATCATCCATTTAAATTCTTTTTTTCAATAATAATGCAAAAAAATTCATCTGCAACTTTTTTTCCTCCATTTTCACTTGACAAGCAAAGAAGGAGCAACTTCATACACTTGGCATGGGCCATACAGGTGGAATTGGGAGGAGTTATTCTATGAGTGGATAGTACACTAAGTACCCTTAATTTTCAAAATAATAAATTGAGATTTGGTGCATCTTCATTTATGAATAATTAGTTTGATTCCAAGTAGCTTTTTATGCATGTTCAACCATGAGGGGGTCATTGTTTGAGCTTGTCTCAGAGTTTCTTATTTTGGATTGATGGATTTGTGTGTTTTAAGTTTATCTACATGATTTTCAAGATGTTTCCATGCTTATTATTTTTTTTTTAGAGTTCAATTTTTTTAGAAAATCCTCTTTTAGGCTTGCAAAATGTCTAGTTTGCATTCACAGTCATCTCAATTGCTTTGAAATTTTTTCCTTCACATTAGATATGATGTTTTGATGTTGTTTTAGAAATAATCCTAGTGTTTTTTATGCATTCAAGTGTTGACAATTGATATTAAGGTGTTTTTAAAGCATTCCTTGCATGTTTCTTGTCATTTCATGATTTCTTTGTATATCATAGTCAAAAAACTCCACCTACAGGAGCATGATGACATCACAAATGTATGTTTGAAGGTTTGACATGGTCCTTAACCTCTTGGTAATATTAATAGGCATTTAAATGTTGGATGAAGGTAGGTAGGCACTACAAACTTGCATGTTTAGAGAATGGTCTCAATTTTGCCTATGTAAAAGGAATGATCAACTACAGTTGGTGTCATAATATGCAAACATTCCTTCAAGAGTTGTTCCAATATTTGGTTAATCTAATTTGAGGGTCCTTGCTATGGGAAATCTTAGACAAACCTATTGATCATCCTAGTTTAACAAGAAAGGTGTCAAAACATCAAATGGGAAGTTGGGTTGTGATTAGGGCATTTTCCTCCAAAATGACCAAACAGAGGTCCATAAGGTTTTCTATGACCTATTTAAGTATGCACCTTAAGTGAACTAAGTCACCTTGAAGATTAAATAATATAGTAATCATATAGTACAAGGCCTATGCCAATTTTGAGAAGCAAAGGATGAACGGAGATTGGATTTTGCAAAGCCTAAAGATGGATAAAAACCACTAAAGCAAGGTAGTGTTATATACAAGATATTGATCAAAAAGTTGACTTTGCATCCCATTTTGATGATATTTTACTATGATATCAGATTTAATGATGCTAATGGCTCAAATGATTCTTAAAATCTAAGAGGGCATGAAAGAAGGAGAAATCCAATGTCTTAAACCCAATACATGTTTCTTTCTCTGTACATAGGATTGTGAGGAATCACCTACAGGGAAAAAAGTCAAAGTTTGTGAGATGGGCATGACCATGAATGAGATGAGTAAATTTTATGTTTTAAATTAAAATAAATGACTCCATTCCATCAATGTCACCATGAACAAGTTTATATTGATCTAGAAAACACCTACATGCTTAAATTGAATGAAAGATAGCTACCTACAGCTGGGACAACAATGAAGTGAGATGATGGACCTTAGAGGAGTCTTAAGGCACTTTTAGGATAAAGGAGATATAAATGTCAAAGATAATGACTTGGAGGACCTAAATAGGTTGTCAAATCATCAATCAAGATAAATTTCATGCCATTATCACCCTAAAACCACCTACAAGCAGAGACCTAGGACTATCTCAGTCCAAGAGGACAATGAACAATTGGAAGCCCTAAAGGGCCAAAATGCTAGGTTTAGATATGAGTTAAAATTGGCATGAAGGTGAGTCAAAAATACTATATAATTTTTTGAGAATTTGGTTAGAATATCTAAAAAAAGGCACCTAAAATGAGATACCATGTTCATTATCATAGTCAAACAAGGTCATAAGCTTGAGAGGAATATGGTGAGAGTTTGATGCCCAAAGAAGGAAGAAGGTGTTTCAAATAGTGTGATATGTATTCCTCATGATAAAATTAATGAAATAACATGTCTAATACGTCCTAAACCTATCCAAATCCCTTTTCCCACAAGTGAAATGGGCTCAATCCGTACAGGTAGGGTAAGGAAACCCTTGGTTCAAGAGGTGAATATGGGATTCTACTTGGGAGAGAGATTTTGAGTGGATACCTAGACTAAATAAGCATGAAATGAAGGTAAATAATATGCATGAACACATTATATGAATAAAATAATCTTGGAAGGAGCATATATGAGGAGGTTTTGATAAAATATGCAAAAAATAATGTTTTTTACTCCTTTTTTAGAAGATTGAGATGGTTAGACCCCCTAGTCATGGAGTCAAAAAACCCATTTGGAAAAATTGGTCATTAATAACTTTTTAATATTTTAAATACTCACTTTTCCCAAAAAAATAGGCCTAATACTCTTTATTTTGTCTCAGAGTAGGGGTAGTCCCTTTATGCACAAGAATGGCAATTTTGGGGAAAAGTGAAGAATGGTGAACCAGAGACCAATTGGATTAGTCTATAAGGTTTTAATAACTAGGGGACACATGGATGAACCTAATAAACCTTCATATAATTATTTATATAAAACATGTCACACTACACAACAAGGGTTACAGTCAAGTGTGAAGGAAAGCCTTAAGGCTAGAAGCCAAATTGGAGGTCATATGCATTTTCAACCTATATGATTTAAAGGTGATAAATTCATGTTTAAAAATGTATTTTTTTTTTTTCAATCCATCACATTACAAATATAAACATTAGAGGGTCAAGAGGAGCTCAAAGATGTAGGTAGACCTATTGGCAAGGTCTAGGCCTAAAACTAAATAGGGGTCAATTTCCATTTCAAGATTTTGGAAATCCATTATAATTGTTGGAGTAATTTGTTAGGGTATATAATAATATTTTATAACCCTTTTTTTTCAAATAAAGTCTCCAATAGCCCATTTTTGGCTTAGGAAGCATTTAGACCCCACTAGGAAGCAAAAAATGAGCTCGAATGTCAACTTCAAGTGCTTAGAACTTCCAACAAGATTTGCATGGGACATTTAGACATTAAAGGAAGTTGAAGAAGGTCCCTAGTCAGCCATAAGTGGAATTTTATCAAAATTATAATGTTTTATGGCTATTAATGAATGTTAATAATGAAGACCACTTCAAAACCCTTGTAACCCCTCTATAGTGACTTGATTAAGAAGATGAGGCACTTTGAGCATCCAAAAGCCAGGTGAACTTCCAGGAGACCAAATCACTTTTGGAGGAAAGTTTATGATTTGTTCTAAGTACTCATGTTCATTGGATCAAGTGTCTAATCTCCTAAGTGTGCCTACTAGTTTTCCCATTTCAGCCAATCCAATGAACCATCTACGAAAGACTTAGAGAAAATGGTGAAACTTCATTTGGAAAGCCTTTTAAGGCTTGTTTCTTTTAAATAATGACATATAAACTTGGGACACATGTCATCCCTCTTCTTGTATAGATCATATTTAAGGTTTTAAGAGTTTTTAGGTGCCAAGTGTGAGAGGTGTAGGGAAAAGGGCTATTTTGGGACTACCAATAATGATTATGCATAGCCAAATGATCATGAGTGGTTTAGGACCTCACCAATGCATGTGAGTAATTGTTTGTAACCCCTCTTACTCAAATACATCATCAGACCTGATCAACTATAGTTATAAGGTATTTTTAGAAGGCTAATCATAGAAGGTAGTTTTATGTGAAAAAGAAAGAGTTTCTTGACATTTTGTAGGTCCTAAATGATTGAAAATGACACTTTTTTCTCTTAATTCTATATGGCTCTCACCACCTCCTCATCCACATGCATTGTAAATAATTTTCTATTTTGGACACTTGTCCTTGTGCCTCTTGGACTCCCCTTCTGTCTCTCTTCCTCAAAGTTTTATAAATTGAGCCATTTTAACTATTGTAAAGAGACCACAGTTGGTATGTCAAATCCCTGCTAAAATGACTTTACACTTTGATTTTTAACATTTAATACAAGTCTAATTTTGAGTTGTGAACATTTGGTCTAAGTGTGTGAGTGATGTATAGTGGAGCTAAGTGATAGTATCATCCTTACTCCCTTTAGCCTTCATGTTTAAGCAAGAGTTATAATGTTAACAGGTCATGTGAAGTGTGTTGAATGTACTAATCTCTCTTTCAAGTATGCAATTATCTCTATGGTGTGCAATCTACTCCTAGGTCAAGTATCTTGGTTATTATCCTAAGTATGCTACCTTCACATTGAAACACTATGTTAGGATCCTTAAATGCATGGGATTGGTCTTAAAAAGCATCTTTTCTTAGTATAAGTATGATATTATATGGGATATATCTTGTTGGATCACATCTATAGTGTAGTTTTCATTTTATGCAAACTCTTAACTCTTTTCATGAACAAGCATTAGATTAGATGATAGGCACTTAGCGAAGAATTTATGGAGCTATCCCTTTCAATCCTAGAGATTCATCTCTCTTACAAGTTCCCACAAAATTGAGAGATGATTCAATGTTTCATCAAATTGAAGGAGCTTCATAGAGTGTTCTAGGGTGCACAATTTGATGACAACAGAGACATTGTTATTTCATGTTTATCAAAGGTTAAGGTAAATTTGGATAAATTAAGGTAATGTACACCTTTGCTAATTTGAAGAATTAAGTGAATTTTTAGACATATAATGTTTTTATAAGCTACAAAAAGGTTATTTCTCCCCCACACATGTTCATCTACATCATTTCAACATGCAAAGAGTGGTGGGACCCTCCAAAGATCAAGAAGATGAGATATAACATAGAAATACACTTTTCAAGGGATTGTAAAGTAATTTTTCAACATGGAGATGGTAAATTTAGGTTATAAGTGGATGTTTTCAGGTCTTTCATAGGTTTTAAAGGTCAAATTAGGATTTTTCTAGTGTTGGCAGGTCACAAGAATGCAAATAATGTTTCATCTTCTCAATTGACCCCTTTGCAAGTTTGTGAAGGTTATTTTCAGGTGGACATTCCATGAAGACAAAGGAGATTTTTATCTATTGATATTTGGGGTGGATAGGAGAACTTATTACCTTGAAATTATGGGAATTATTTTGAATATATAAAGTTTGTGCTTTATGAATAATCGTTAACTAGTTAAGTAACCCAAAACCCTTTAAACCCCCACAAGTAGAGTTTTTTCTTATTTAAGTGATTTAAAAGCTAATGGATGAACATGGATGATTTTTATATATCCTTAGTCATTTTAATATAGATATCACATCATTTCCCATCATCATTTTACATATGTGAGCATCCAAAAGGACAAAATGTAGTGTTTTTGTTCTTTTGAAGGTGGCAGGTAGGTTTTTTCAGGTTGTAACATCCTTGAGCATAGTAGAAGTTGTGTTTGGAATGAAAAACTTGTAAATAAACTACCTCAAGATTCATATATCCTCTTATTTTATATCACAAGCACTAATCGGGTTAGAATCCAAGGTATTAGCAAAGTATGTTGAATGTGCATAAAATTGCCTATAGGTGGCTATCAAAAAATGCATATAAAAGGTGAATTCATGGTGTTTGAATTGAACATCAAAGAATTTATTTTATTAAGAGTATTTTTTAATTTATTATTATTATTTAATACACCAAATAAATTTATTTAAGCCATCAAATATTATTTTATTTAATATCTTGTTGAAGGAGGTATTAGCCCTGATGAAGCTAAAGGGAGTGATGTTAATGCTATGTTTTATCCCTCAAGAAACCAACAGTAAAATTTGTTTTTTTTTGAATATTAGTAATAAATATGGATTATATAAACATATAAATTTTGAAAAACTCACTCCATGAACATCTTTAATGGAGGATTTTAGGTGGCATCCCATTGCAAGATTGGTTTGAACACCCTCTCAGGGCTTCAAGTGCAAATAATCAAAGGAACAGACCTATTAAAAGGAAATTAATGGTAATTATGACATTTATGATATCAAAAAAATTCACTCATATAACTCATAAAATTATCCCAATCATGAAATCAATGCATACATAATCAAAATGTTCACCTGCAGCCAAGGTTAAGAAAGAAGGTCTTATGAGTAGTCATTTTTGAGGTCTTGAGTGGTAGTCCAGGTGAAAGAGACATTGACGTAATTCAAGGAATATATAGGAATATAATAATATAATATATAAATTAATAAAATCCATAATATCATTATTTAGATTCACTCATAGGGTACAGACCTAAATACATCAGTTTGGTGTTTGCAAGCAAAGTTAGGTGCTTAGAGATAGTTTGAGAGACTTCAAAGAGGTGTTTGATATTTTAAACCATTATAAAAGCCCCAGGATATTAAATAAAAAATTTAGATACAAATAATAACATGTTCAATGGCTTAACTTGAGTTGAATGCAGACCTATAGGTCTGCAGACTTGTAGGTCCACACTCTCTTGCCTAAGAAGAAAACCTTGCATGAATATTAGGGTTTGAAGATGAAAAAGAAGAATGAGAGTCTTGATGTGATTATTGGAAGGTAAATTATGATTTAATAGGTCTTAAATTCCCATGAAAACATATCATCATGGCTCAAGTTGAGATAAATGCAAATTTATAGTTCAACATTCTCAAGCAAGAGAACTAACTTTGCATGAAAATGATTGCTTAAGAGACAAATGAAAGGTGAAGAACCATGAAAATATGTTACTAATGAATATTAAATGGTATTAAAATAAATTATAATTGAATAATAACTTTTATTTAACCTCTAAAAAACATCAAAACCAATGAAGACCTTTAAGCTTGCTAAAAGCTCTATTTTGTAGCCTGTTTGCAAGAATTGGAGAAAATGTGCAATATCTGTCTTAGATTTTGGAATTTTGATGGATATATGAGTTTATTTGGAAAAATTATAATCCTTATAATATTATAAATATTTATTTAATTTGATTAAATGACTGAAAAACATCTAAAACCCACTTTGACGGTCCAAAATGCCTACAAAATTATGAGAAATTGGCATGTTATAAGGATTTGAGGGTTGAAAAATAGACTCTTCTATGGGTTGAAGGATGTTGGGTCAGACCTAAAAAAATTATTTAATTATATTTAAATTCATTTAATCTCTCCCAATCCAATTTTCTTTACTCTCATCCTCCTTAGGGTTGTGTTTTTACAAACGAGGGCTAAAAATCTTGCAACTCGCCTAACTTGAGTTCCAACCCATAGAATTGCCTCAAAATTTTCCACCATAACTTATTTGATGTCCAATATAAAAATTTTAAGTTTTTAATTCTGTAATGTATATTATTTTATGGTCTTCAGTAGTATAGGCTTGCATTAGGCCTAATTGGAAAAGATAGGTGTTGAAAAAGTGGATCTGCATTAGGAGTTAAGATGTAAAACCTTGGTTTAAGTTGTAAGGGTATAAAGGGTAGTAAAATTTACATTTATTTTTCATATAATACCTTTATATCAATCAAATAAAATAACTTTGTATCAAAATAGGGTTACAAGGAATATGCTTCAAAAAAAGCAAATGTGAGAATGATAAAGAAAATTACATAATAGAGGTGGAAAGATGATTGGTTGTGGATGTGAAATATGTGTACAAGGTATTTAGACTATAATAATATTATTAGTCATCTCATAATCAATCCAAGGGGTAGTTTCAAGATCTCAAGGGTGAGTCGTCAAGCCAAACATCACTCCTACACCACCTTGAGAAGATCATCATCAAATTAAGGGTAAACATGTTGGAGAGGGATTTCATAAATGTAATTTGGTATATTATCTTTCTTGTAACTTTTTCCATGATTTATTCATATCCATAATTGTCTCTTGACATCTCTCTTCACTCTCACTCTTCTTCCTTCACCTATATGAATGCCTGATTTTAGCATTGAAAGGGATCCTTTTGATGAATATGGCATGGCCCTATCTAAATGAACACTTGTACTTTGACTTTGATATAAACAAAATTGAGTTATATCCTTCTCTTATACTTTTAACTAGTGTATGATTCATGTTAGTTGATGAATGCTAGTGATGATGTATACAACCTCCTCTCATCTATCTTATCTCTTACCTATTTGCATGTGTTAATCATCTTTCCAGGTTACATAGAGTGATTCCAATAGCCTTGTGTGGATTGAAAGTGAAATAATTCATTAGTGTATTTTATTATTCTTGATTATACCCTTAGTATATTCATCATTTTATATCCTTTATGTGAAACTCATGTTTAGAGACCCCATTTGAGTTATGAAATTAAATTTAGTCATAATTCATGTTCTTATTGCATGATAGGTAGGTGGAAGAGATAATTTTTTTGTATCACCTCCCTAGTTTAGTTTGATTTCAATTCTCTCTCCCTTTTCCCTTTTAAATAATATCTTAGTTTATAGTTATTAAGTGATGCATCAAGGGAGCTGGCCCTAATCTAGAGGCTCAATCCACTCTTTAGGTGAGGAGGCTTGTTCCCCTAGGATTGTTCTGTTGCTATCACTTAAGTGAGGAGGTTTGAACAAACTTGTCAAGGGTCAAACTTTTGATGATAACACTAGCCTTAGACAAACTCCAAAAATGTTGAACCTCATTATTCTTATGTATCTGGCTTGACTAGTAAAACATTCAAGAATTCTAAAATTATCTTACACAATTGTTTAACCAAAAGTAGTGTGTATTGAACATAATTTGTCTTGTATTTATATTTATTTGAGAGTTTCTTAGGTGGTCTCATTTAATCATTATTATGCTATTATTTTTCAAATAAATAATAATAATAATGGCATAATTCATGATTATATTTTATTTCTATTTTATATTTTTATAGTTCTTATTTTATTTTATTTTATCTTTATATTTGATTGCTCTCTCTTTTATATAATTTTTCTCTTTTCAAAATTCTATTGCCTTATTATTTTCTTATCTTCTTGACATATTTAAGTTATTTTTGGTCTCTCTAACCCTTCCTCAAGCATAGGCTTATTCTCCTTGATAATGGGTCTAGTGTAGGACTTGAAATATTAGACTTTAAAATCTATATGTAGTATTATCCAAAAATTAAGGATCCATTGGACTCATTTGTGTACTATACTAATTCAATCACCTTATTGGTTCAATGGGGAATGTAAATGGGACTAATCAATCCCAATCCCACCAAATATGATAATCTAAGGTTAATTGGGGCTTTATTGTCCCCATTTTTGTATGTTATTAGAATAATCATATTATTTGGCTAATGTTGTATGAAAACTAGTTCAATTAAACCCAAACCCACAAAATGTGATAATCTATGGTAAATTTGGGCTCAAGAGGCCTTGTTTGCATACCATACTGAACCAATCACTAGAATGGTTCAATGGGGTATGCACATAGGACTAGTAAATCCCAAACACACCAAATGTGATAATAGAGGGTTAATTAAATCTCTATTATCCACATTTGTTTAACCCATTAAACAATTCACCTAATTTGTTTAATGGGGTATGCAAACAAGGCCAATCTAGTCAAACCTCACAAAATGTGATAATGTAGGGTTAATATGGGATTGATTGGCCCCATTTATGAACCCCATTTAACCAACCACCTAGTTCAATGTGGTGTGAAATTGGGTTGAATCGATCCCAAACCCACAAAATGTGATAATATAAGGATAATTAGTGATAAATTGGCCAGTTTATGTATCATATTGAACCATTCAAGTGATTAGTTGAAATTGGTACATATACAAGGTTAATTAATCCCAAACCCATTAATTATAATTATCTAAGGTTCATTGGGGATTGATTTTCCATGTTTGTGTGATGCAAATAACCTATCAAGTGATTAGTTCAATGAGGTATACAAAGGTGGCCAATTAATCCTAAAACACATTTTGTGATTATCTAGGGTTAATTGGTGCATGATTGGTCATGTTTTCATAGCCCATTAAACCAATCAAATGACTAACTCATTTTGGTATATAAATAAGGCCAATCAAGCCCAAATCCACTAAAGTTGATACTCTAGTTATAATTCAAGCTCAATTGGCCCCTTTTGTTTACCCCTTTGAACCAATCACCTATATTTTTCAATATTGTACAAAAAAGGGGCTAATTAAGGGAAATCTAACCAAATGTGATAATATAGGATAATTGGTGCTCAATTTCCCATGTTTGAATACCACATTAAACTAATCAAGTAATAAGTTCAATAGGATACACAAAATGGGCCAATCAAGCCTAAATTCACCAAATGTGATTAATTAGGGTTAATTCAAGCAAGATTGGCCACATTTTCATACCCCATTGAACTAATAATTTGAAGTGTTAAATGGGGTATGCAAATGGCACCAATAAATCCCAAACCCATAAAATAAAATAATGTAGGGTTAATTTTAACTTGATTGGCCCTATGTGTTTACACATTGGACTAATCACCTAATTGATTCTAGGCCCAATCAAGCCTAAACCCACCAAATGTGATAATCTAGGGTTAATTTGGGATCAATTGGCCCTATTTTTATACTACATTAAATTAATCACCTAAGTGTTTCAATTGGGTATGCAGATGGGGAAAATTGTGCCAAACCCATGAAAACACAATAATATAAGGACAATTGGGGATCAAATAGCCCCATTTACCTACTACATCTAACCAATTAGGTAATTTATTCAATAGGGTATGTAAATAGAACCAATTGATCCAAAACACACCAAATACGATAATCTAATATATATTAGTGATCAATTAGCCATGTCTTCATACGCTATTGAACTAAATAAGGTGCAAAAACATGTCTAATCGATCCCAAATCCACTAAATGTGATCATTTAAGGTCAATTAGGGCTTGATTTACCTTTTTTGCATACCAAATTTAACTAATTAGGTGATTGTTTTAATGGGGTATTCAAACAAGGATAATCAAGCCCAAGCCCACCAAATCTAATAATATAAGGTTAATTCAAGCTTGATTGGCCCCATTTATGTAACCTATTGAAAAAATCACATGATTATTTTAATGGGGTATAAAAATAGGTCTAATCAAACCTAAATCTACCAAATGCAATAATCTAGAGTTAATTTGGGCTCAATTGACCTTGTTTGAGTACCCCACTAAACCAATAACCTAAATAGGGAAAATAGTCAACTCAAATCCCAACCAATGTGATAATCTATAGTTAATTTGAGATCGATTAGTCTCATTTACCCCCTATTGAACTAATCAATTTATTTTTTTAATCAAGTATGAAAACTAGGCTAATCAATCCCAAACCCAATAAATGCAATAATTTAGGGTATAATAGGGGTTGATTGGACTATTTCATACCTTGTTCAACAAATCAAGTAAATGGTTCAATGGGGTATGCAAACATGTCCAATTGAGCCCAAACACACAAAATGTGATCATCTATGGTCAATAGGAGTTCAACTAGCCCTATTTACATACCACATTGGATCATTTTATGAGTTTTGGATTAATTAGTCACATTTTCATAACCCATTGATCCAATTAGGTGATTGGATCAATTAGGTATGAAAATGGGGTAAATCAAGCTAAAATTAACCTTTGATTATTTCACTTGTGGGTTTGGGATCAATTGGACTTATTTACATACCATAATTAGCTAATCACCTAATTGGTTCAATGGGGTATGCAAATGTGGTTAATCAATCCAAAACTCATCAAATGTGATAATTTAGGGTTACTTTGGGTTTTATTGGCCTTTTTTGTGTACTGCATCTAACAAATCACTTAAGTGGTTTAGCGGGGTACACAAATGGTTAAAATATATCCCAAACTCACCAAATGTGATCATATAGGAATAACTAGGTCTTGATTGGCCCCATTTATGTTGTGGATTAAATTAATTAGGTGATTTGTTACATGGTGTAATTAAATGGGGCCAATTAATCCCAACCCCATAACATGCATAATTTAATTTCCATTAGGACCTGATTGGTCACATTTGTGTGTCCTATTGATCCAATCAACTTACCGATTCAATAAACTACACTAAATAATATTATATAGGGTTAATCTAGGATTTATTTAATCCATTTGGGTACCCTATTAAACCAATCAAATAATTGGTTAAATGTAATTTTCATATATGGTCAATCAGTCCTAAACCCACAAATGTGATCATTTAGGGTTAACTTGGGCTCAAGTGAACCCATTTTCATACCCCTTTGAAATAATCACTTGATTAATTAATTATGGTATGTTTACTATAGTTTATAATAATAATTTAAAATATAACCAATATTTACATGCTAATAATGTGGGAATGAAATAAAGGTAGAAAAATTTATAAATAATGCAGATTAAACTCTTGATAAATAAGAATGATTTAAAACAAAATTATATAAGAATATCTTCATTATAAATCTTTTCCAAATTACTCCCATGGCCAAGAGGCCATGGACTACTTATTCTTGATCATACAAGCTTGTTCTCTATTACTTCACTCCTTTCTTCATTTATCCAACAAGACATCTATTCAGATTACACTTTTAACTATTTTCATTATACATGACTCTTTACTTACTTTTGTCTCTACTAGACACATATATTAATTTTTTCTTTTTTACATAATGGTGCATTATAATAAATGTCAACTTCATATGCCTATGCTAACAGTCAATCAAAAAATAGGTATCTCATCTAGAGACACTTAGACAAAAGGTTATGCAATTTTTTATTTTTTACAATTTTTGCTCTATTCATATGCATTTAAAGCATGATACCTACTCTTAATATCAACCTTAATCATCGGATTTCACTTTTCCTCTAACTAGTCTTGGCCTCATTTTTTGGATATCCATTACTCTCTAACTAGTCTTGACCTCTATTTTTAAACCTTTTCTACTTATACCTTTGACCTTTCATGTCAGGTCTCTTATACTACTACCCCGAACCTCTCATGTTGAGTCTCTTACACTAATAATTAATACCCTCAACATTTAATGAATGAGTACATTTTGTTGTATATCTTCATAAGAACTCAAAGCAACATGCATTGTATTTAATCCACGAGATTCAAAAACATTTATAAACCTACACCACATACTCTTCATAATTTTAGTGTTCAGGTAGATGAATCAACAATTTTTTCCATGGAACCCACCATATATGCCCACATCTTTATCCATTTCATCCCATCTAATAGACTATTCTATAAACCTGCACTCTTTTGACCCCAACAACCACATTATAGACTGTAGTTTATAATTATAATGTAAATACTAACTAATATATACATGCTAATAGTGTGAGATGAAATAAAGGAAAAAAAAACATTTATAAACAATGCACAATAAACTCTTGATAAATAAGAATGATTGACAACAAAAATAAAGAGTAATATCTTCATTATAAAACTCTTCCAAACTAGTCCCATCACTGAGAGGCCATGGTCTACTTATTCTTGATGATAAAATCATATTCTTTATTGCTTCACTCCTTTCTTCATTTATCTAACAAGACATCTATTCAGATTCCACTTCTAACTATTTTCCTTCTACATGAATCTTTACTTACTTTTGTCTCTACTTGACACCTATATATTAATTTTCTCATTTTTACACAATGGCACATTAAAATAAATGTCACACACCTATGCCTATGCTAACAGGGTACAGCATATTGTTAATGATTTCCAAACCCATTAATTACAATAATATATGGATATAATTAGGGGCCACTTATCCCTATTTGCATACCACATTGAATCGATCAAGTGATTAGTTCAATGGAGTGCATAAATAGGGCTAATCTAGCCTAATCCCACCAAATAAAATAATCAAGGGATAATTGAAGCTTTATTAACTAATATTTAGCATCAACAAATGGACTAAAATCTTTATACAAATCTCATGGTAGTAGGTAGGGGCCAAATGGCTACGGCTTAGATATTCCTTCAAAATAAAGATTATAATATTTATTTGCAAGGTTTTTGATTTGTAGGATCCCTTTTAGGCAAGAGAAGATCATACACCTTACAAAACTTACAAAGCTTATCAAACTTATGATGCCTATCACTAAACGAAACCCCTTTATATATACCAAAAGAGAGGTCCTGCCTAAAATCTTTTCCTGGGTGGTGTCTATCTCATCATTACTTTAATTTTTCAAAAGTATATTATATCTTATCATCAAAGGATTAAAGATGTATTTGAACCAATAGAAGATTCTTTTGTAGATGGTTGAGGGTATGTTGTTGCTTCTGCTTCAATCACTAAGTCATCGATTATAATTGAACAAAAATAGCATCTATACTAGAAAGTTTGGTGAATATTCCATTGGGATCTATCATGAGGTATAGAGTGGATAGACTATAAATAAAAATAACATTCCCATACCATGTGTCTTCTAATAATTGTATGAATAATCATTTCTTCTTCCTAGGCTTCATTTGGATTTATTATAGTTGGCCCTAGGTCTCAGATAAAAGCATACACCTAATTATTATCCTAAAATATTTGATGACCCATGTTAATAGCCCAATTATGATTAGGCCTTATAATTAAATTACACAAATGAGTTAATTGAAGATTATTGGTTAACCTGTGAACAAATATTTATCTATGGCTTTTGTTTGTAGAAATAACTGCAACTCTTATGCTTTGTAATATCATAGAGGTTGCTCTAGATATTCTAAGGTAGGCCTCATTAAAACCATATGAATGATTTATCCCTAAAAAATCACATTCATTTCAAAAAATATTTTGATGGTTATCCAATTCAAATTAAATCCTAGATCTAGTTACAACATCATAAAAACTGGAGGTTTTCTGCTTAACTATTCTACCACAATATTCATTTTACCCTAGATATCTTTAGTAGTATAGTTAAATAGATTAAAATAATCTTGCCATCTGATATATTTTCCTTGACTATCCATTCTACTATGGTCTTTTTCTTTAAAATTCAATAACCTTGTATAATCAATCTTGGTGATAGAATGTGGTAAATACATAATTTTCAAGGCAAATTTGTCAAGACACTTCTTAACAACATATATTTATTTATTTGAAGAAATCTATTTTAAGACATCATCACTAAAAACACCATTGAAAAACTCACATATATATTCTTGATTATTATTAGCACAAACCAATATTCCTCCCCAAGCATGATCAGAAACATCGGTATATACAATGAACTTAACAGAATTGGGAATTGTCAGATCAAGTAGATTTTATACCTTGTCCTTGAATTTTTGAACAGCCCGAGAATGTTCAGAATTCCATTTGAAATCATTTTTCCTTTTTAGTAATTCTTGAAATATAAAGTGATAATTCCCTGCATCTTGATTAAAAAATGTTAAGATAATTGAGAATTCCTAAGAGTGCTTGAAGTTTTGGCTTATCCATAATATCAAAGAATTCAACAATTTTTTATTTTATATGTGGTTTCACTTGTAACTTTGAATTTTGGACTATCATTCCCAAAAATTTGCATTCTATTTTGTAAATTTGAATCTTAGTTTCTAAGATAACAATACCAACTTTAGAAGCTACATTGGAGAATATTTGAAGATGTTGCAAATGTTCTTGAAGAGTTTTACTAAAAATAAGAATATCAATATACATAAATAAAATCTAATGTTCCTTTGAATATGTCATCCATATGTGTCTGATAATATTCTAGAGCATTCATTAATCCAAAAGGTATGACTGTCAATTGAAAATGACCAAAAGGACAACTAAAAGCAATTTTTTCACAATCAGATTCCTTAATTCTTATTTGATAAAATCTTGATTTGTAATCAAATTGAGAGAAATATGTACATTTGGTAACCTTCTCAAGCAAATAGGATTTATCTAGAATTGGATATAGATATGGCTCTATTATAGCATTTAATGGCCTATAATTTATTACCATTCTTTTCTTTGCTCTTTTCTATTCAGAATGCTTATTTACCATAAAAGCATAGCAGCAATAAGAAGTAGATTTTACAATAAAACCATTTTCTTGAAGCTCTTTTATCTAATTTTCCATATCCTTGTAATCATGAGCTGGGATAGGGATCTTTTTCCCTGTCTTCATTCTTTTTCCCTCTTGGATTTTAATTTCCATGATAGGCATATATTTTTCCAAGAAATTGAGGATTATCAAAACAGATGTTTTCTCTAATTTTTATTGCTATAGCTTCAATTTTCTAAAGGACTTCATTATCAAGAGTTTGACTCATAGAACTAGGAAATTATTCTGTAGCATAGACTAATCTTGGAATTCATATTCTCTCATTATTAATCATAAAGAGAACGCTTTTGGTAGTAGGTCCATAGCGTGAATACCTATCAATAAAATCTCCTCCTAATAATATGTCTACAGGCATTTCCTCATGAGAAAAGAAATGACAAGTAAAAATCTTGTGTTGAATCCTAAATGGCTATTGATGTCTATATAAACTGCAAGTAAAACTATTACCTTAGACATTCAAGTTTTAGAAGATTGTGACTCATTTAGTTTCTACCAATTCTTAATTAGAGGAGGCTTGGCAAAAGAAAGAGATGCACCAGTATCAACTTGAGCATTAATTAATCTTCTATTTATTTCAATAGTGATAAACTGAGAAAATCTTCTATTTAGAAATTATGTTAAATAAATTGGTTGTAGTTATTCTAATGTAGGTACAACAATACAAACCAATTTATGCTTTGAAGGATCATAAATATGAAGATGTACATGTTTTTTTTCTTCTTCTTCGTCTTCTTCTTCTTCTTCTTCTTCTTCTTCTTCTGGTTCTTCTTCTTCTTTGATGAATGGTCTGTTGCATTCTCCTTCATTTGGGTAGGCATAAAATTCTTCAAAAATCTCTAATTCATCATCCTATTGTTGGTCAAACTCTAAAAATGGATCAGAGTTATTGAAATCTATATAGAATTATTTATCAAATTTTGGAGCTTATATTTCTAGAATTTGATCTCTAAAAGTGAAATTGTTGTTGATCTATGAATCACTAGGTCTGAAAGAACTTGGAAATTGAAAAAAAATAATAGCATGCTTATTTATAAATGGTGGCATGCAAGGCATATTGGGTTGTCTACCTATGTTGTTTCTTCTTTTATCCTTTTGGGGATATTCTCCAATTTCATGATGATCACGAGACATTCTTCCCCATGCTTCATATTGTAAATCTTCTCTTAGAAATCTTTATTGATGAGATCTATTCCAAGGTCTCTACATATTTGTTAGTGGTTTTTATAATCCATATACTAGTGATTCCAAGTCACTTTCATCATGTAAATCGTCATTTTTTTCATCAGACACTTCTTCAAGAAAAGGTTCAAAAATATCTTCTTGATCATAAAAATCTTCTTGTTCATCAATATTATCCCACCATGTTGTTGCGTTGGAGAAATAAATAGCTTTGACAATGGGATTTTTACAAGAACACTGGGGGTCAATGTGGCCATGTATTTTGTAGATATAAAAATGAATTTTATTAGAGGGTAGACATACAATGTAGCAGTGCCGAAGGAAATGATTTAGTGGAGCATAAGAATGGCAATAAGGAAAATAGTGGCATTAATATATGAGATGTGTTTGACACTTTTTATAATTATTTTTGGGTGCAACAAATTTTCTAAATACAAATGGTGTAGTTTTAGGGAAGACTGGAGCAATGTGAGATGCTTGGTATTTGCTAAGCTTTTGAATGGTTTTGGTGTCAAATATAAGCTGCATAGCTTAATGTCTAGAAAAATCAATGACATCAAATAAATACATTGTAGAGATTGTAATAATTTTGACATCAATGTATTGGATAACTTTATCAATCAAATTATAAGGCAGGGCTTCAAGAAATTTAATCTTGACAGTGTTATCACTGAAACATTTTGCTTCATAGGCCAAAGATCTGACTTGCTTAGCAAATTGCTCAAACTGTTTCAAGTCACATAATTGTATTTTCATAAGCCATTTGTGGCTTTCAATATCCTTATTTCCTTTAAGTGGAGAAAACTCATTAATTAACATATGATACATAATTGCAAGAGGATCAGGTCATCTATGTACATGGATTTCTTGTTCTTGCTTTGTCATAAAATTCCACCATTTTTGAGTAATTCCCCATAGATATTTTGATGAAAAATAAGTTGTTGTAGGAGGATCAAAATTGGAAACAACACAGATGGTTCTCATATAATTACACCATGCAAATATTTCATTTAATGGATTCAAAATATCATCTATATTCAAATGCCATGGTTGTAATGGGATCTGTGTTATTTGCATCATACTTTTAGTTGGAAATTTTGGCTTTTTAGATGGATGAAAACTACTTCCAAATATTATAGAGGTGGTCCCATAAGGTAAAGAAGTTATATCTCCAATTTCTTCAATTTTCACCTTATCCTTCTTTTCTTTGGCTACAAACCAATCTAGACCAGATTCGAAAGAGGTCAATTTAGAATCTATATCATTTAACTAATTATTGAAGAAACCTAGGGACTAATGGATAGTGTTGACCTTATCAAGAGTGGGGTGTACATAGTTCAAGGTTTGATCAGTATACTTTTGAATAATATTGTAGATTTTCCTGATGTGTTAGACATGATCTTCGATAATAGCTATTATTGATAGATGATTTTATATATACAAAACATCTTTACATAGATCATCAAATTTTTATAAAAAATGGGAATTGAATCAAGAAACATAGTTTCTATGTTTAAATTCATTTGACAATTCTGGTTTAGTTCTTGTAGGCTAGAAGTCTAATAGAAATAACTAATAGTGCCTTCTAGTTGTTTGTATATTTCTTGATGAGGAGGGCATCTTCCTCCTTTATACAAAGTAATTTTATCCTCTATATAATATTCAAGAGTTTTTTCACTAGGAATACTAGTGAGAGTATGTGGCAAGCCATTTGGATCTAGACCCTAGTTGATTGCTTCAACTTCAAAAAGAATAGATCTTTTACGAATTGTTCTAGAAGATATAGATGCTTCACTTTTCCTAGGAGATTAAGGTCTTGAAGGAAATTTAAATGAAATGGATCTAGGAAGAATGTTTACAGATCTTCCATCTATATCATGTATTTTTTATTGTCCTTTCATTTTGGGAGCTACATCTTTCAATCAGTCTAACTTCTAGGTTAGAAGTATTGTTATGGATGCTATATGACCCTTTTGGAGATGAACAGTCCCACTTAGTCTTCTAGCATATGGCATATTTTCTAAGATCTTTGGATGATTAGTATTTGTCATACTATACAATACTCTAATATTGATAGAGGCATATTTAAATTCACCAAACATGTCGAACCCATAATAGAAGAAAATATTTCCCAATAATATAATGAACCATATTTGACTTCAAAACATCCCTTATCACATACATCAACTGACCAATTTGAATATGTTCATAACAGATAACACCATAATTTAATTTAGAGAATTGGATAACTAACAAGCATGTACAAAACTAGTTTGATGATAGTCACATAGATCTAGATACATAACCAGTTTGATATTACTAGGAATAAGAGGAGTAACATATACATAATCATACCAAAATGAATAAACTTAACATATTTATGAGATCTTATGTATTCAATCTCTTTCTGATGGTTATGAAATACTGAATGAAGCCACTCTAGAAGGATCATATGAACTCCTACCTGTCATTCTAGACCAAATCCCTAAAAGTTATGAGATCCAAGTTATTGAAGATAATCTTGAAGGTTCTACCCAAACATACAAACCTCTTGCATTAAAATCTAAAAATTTCTATAATAACTCTGAGTTAATTAATTCTAAGGTTGTTTATAATACTACTTTTATGACCTTCATTCATCACCGTATTAAGTCTGTAGAACTTGCTTTAACTTATAAGCCTAATAAGTCCTTCCAGACAAAACTTCTTCCTTTGTTACCACCAAATGAGATTGAATACATAAGATCTCATAAATATTTTTTTAATGGGTTATGTAAATAGAACAAATCAAGCCCAAACCCACCAAATGTGATAATATAGGATTAATTCAAGCTTGATTGGTGAAGTTTGTATATCCACTTAAAACTATCACCTAATTGGTTCAATAGGGTATGTAAATAGGGAAATTATATATTGAATCTAAAAAATGTAGTAATCTAGGGTTAATTTGGCCTCTATTGGCCCCATTTACATACCCAATTGGGTTTGATGCATAAATTTCGAGGATAAAAAGGGTTCCAATATTTAAAAATTCATTCTTGGCCTAAAAATGGTGAGCAACCTTTCAAAAAAAGGTGAACGTATTTTAAAGTATGCTCATTGAACCAAAATTTATTTTAGTTTACCAATCCTAAATGGAATGTGCCCTATATAATACAAAAGGCAAAATCCCTTTTAATATTTTAAATGGTGTACACCCTTTGTATTACATACAGAGCACACCCTATGTGTTATAAAGGGTATATACCTTTTGTATTACATAGCATGCACCCTTTTTGAGACTACTAAAATTTAATAAAATCACAGTCACATAAATTTTAGGCAACCCTTAGCGAATTGAATAGTTTGAGGAGTGAAAAACAAAGGGTGTGTCTACTTTGGTTGAAAAAATATTTTGCATGAATCTCCACCAAACATCCACATTTGCATCACCATCTAAGTTATATATTTTTTTTCCTTAAGGAATTAATAGGGTTTCAAATTTTATGATGCAAAATATCAAATATAAATGTTTATATATAGGGTGATTTTCTTAATATTTTTACTCATGTGTGATGACTACCATCATTACTCATTAACTTAATGAAATTTATTTCCTCATTCATTTTTTATAATAATAAAAAGGCAAAGGGGTATTTTTAGTAGGGGGAGGAATGGTGATTTAATTAATCACTTTCATCTTCCCACCCTCTAGCTTCTTTCACCAATCAAAAATATTTTGTTGGGTGTGATGCCTTATAAACTTCATGCTTATCTCAAAATTTAAATACCAATTGGGGATAACCCAATTAAAATCCAATCACATGTATGTATTATGAATTTTAATTATTTCATGAGAAAATTTTAATTATTATTTTTTATTTTTGTAAGATTCAAACACTTATGTGTTACAATCATCTCAAGATGACATTCATGAGTAGTCATTAACCTTGTGATATTTATTACCTCAGTTATTTGGTATAAATAAATGTCATTACGTTAATGACTACTCATGGATGTCATATTTATATAACTTAATCTCATGGAATTTTAAATCCTACAGAATAACAATATAATTATAATTCTATTATGAAATACTTAAACTACATAATAAAAATATATTATTAGGTTGTAATTGGGTTAACCCCACATTGGTGTTTGAACTTTGAGACAAAGATGGATTTTATAAGACATTACACCCATAAAAAGTTTCCAATTTTGAAAGAGTCTAGAGGATTAGAAGCCCAAAGTGGCCACATAATAACAAATGTTCACTCACCTTCTCATTATTACCAAAAAAATAAGAAAATAAATGTTAATAGGTTAATGATTACTCATTGATGTCATCTTGAGATGAATTAAAAACACAAGAGTTTAAATCCCATGAAAAATAAAAATATAATTATAGTTCTCTCATGAAATCCTTCAACTACATAACAAAATACATGACTGGGTTGTGATTGGGATAATTCCACATTAGTGCTTGTACTGTGAGACAAGGATGGAGTATAAAAGGTATTACACCCATCAAAAGCTTTGTCAATGTAGAAAGAAGCTTGATCATGAGAAACCCAAAGTTATTTATAAAATTCATTGTTCCTCCCATACTAACAAATGTTCACTTAACACCATGATTTTTACCACATGTAAGGATTCTTGCTCACTCCTATTCTTTCCCATTGAATTCTCAAATAATAGAAACCCTAATTTTCCCTCCTCTACTCTATCTAGATCTAGTATCTCCTAGCTATAATCATTCACTCCCACCACACTTCTAGGTACTCCTCACTTGGTCACAAAAGTACCCTTTTGTTGATTGGATATATGGAAGTGACATAAGATATTGTATCAACAAGCACTCTTGATGGATGTTTTGTGGTGGAGTAGTTAGGGGAGATGGTCGTTAAAACACATGATGTGGTAGATAATGGTAGATCTAGAGGTGTCATTACCCCTACTAGACTATGCATGGAGATTTCAACCCCTTCCCCTACTAAGGCACACTCTGGGTCGGTGTAACTTGTGCTTGTTGAGGTGGTAATTAGTGGGGAGGTGTATAAGGTAGATAAGTCATTATCAAATGTTGTAAATAATATTATGAAAATCTTTAAATGAAATCCCCTAAAATTGATTCCTGATAATCTTTTGCCTAATTGGAAAATGAGGTACTCAGCTTGGTCCTGGTGAATAAAGAATATTACCTTAGAAAAGGAGTCATTTTCCAATTTGAAAATTTTTGGCCCAATATCTAGGATCTAAATGATTGGATCTCATTACAATGGAAACCCATTTTGAAAGGTAATGTGGAACTTTATCCTTCTGCAAAAGGTTTTTTTACTATTATTTTTCTCCTTTCTTTGGATAAATAGCTTATTATTGGGAATTAGTGGAGCTAGAATCAACACCAAATATTGATGAAACCATCCAAATTATAATCCCCTAATTAATACTTTATCATCCAAACCTATTTGGATATGACTCCCACATCTTCCCCTTCATTTTTATGCTAAACCTTGTTTTAACGCTATTGTTAACTCCATTGGAAAATTTATACAGACTGATTCAACAACTGATTGATTTTCTCATACTAATTTTGCTAGAATTTTAGTTTTCGTTGACACTACACTTCATCATATGGCCTCCATAGATCCAATGGTAGAAGATCAAGTATGGAATCAACTACTTTATTATGAGGGATTGCCTATTAGATGTCATAGGTGTTTTAATACTAGTCATTTATATTTTGATTGACCTCTTGAAAAACTAAAAGAATATTTAACTTGGTGGAAGCATTATTCTTTATAAATTCTTATAAATTATAGTCTGAAGTATTATGGCTCATAGAATACAGAAGAAGAGACAGATATGGGGCTTGTAGTAGAATATCCTGATGTAATGAGATAAAATAAGGAAGATAATTTATAGGATTGTATTCCAATACCTCTTCAAGATGGTAAGACTTGAAATATTTCAGAAGAAACCAAAATTCCAATCATCACATCCTCATGTGAAGAGAAAATTGAAAATAATATTTTAGATAGTGAGGATTTTGACTGAAGTTTCTATAAATCTATTGAGGGTTTGGGGAATTTTATTTATCACAGAACCTATAAGGATGATAGAGGATGGTTCAAAGTTTAGAAAAAGAATAAAAATAGAAAAGAGGAGATCCAACAGTCCAACAAGTTACTATATTCAAGATAAACCTACAAAATGAAAGGTGGAGGCATGGTTTGAACGTTCAATATGATGTTGTATTGAGTAAACCAATTTTAGCAATAGTTCTTTTTTGAGTAAATGCTTTTATCTTTTATCGTTGGTTGGGTAGGTCATTGAAAACTATTTTTTACTTTTTTTTTCTAGTTCTTTTAGATGTTATTTTTCCTATTGTTGTGATGTCGTGTGTATTTTAGTATGTGGCTATTTAGGCCTTGGTTGTTTGTTTCATTTCTAGGGTAAGGGTCCCTAGTTTTATTAAAAAAAGACCCACCCTTTATCCACAAATTTAAAAAAAACAAATACTCAATTAAACTTCTTATTATTGCAATAAATACATGAGGAAATAAATGTCATTAGGTTAATTAATATTCATGGAGATCATCTTGAGATAATTTAAACACACATGAGTTAAAATCCCACAAGAATCAACATATAATTAAAATTATATTTTGAAAGCCTTCAATTGCTTATTATAAATTTTTATATTTACAATTTCATATTCTTGATTTTATGGATCCATTTTATAAATGAAAACCCCAACAAAACCTTGATAAAAATTCCCAACAAAACCATGACTAAGAAGAAAAATAGCTATATCAATAATATAATTGAAAATAAAAACTATTAAAAATTATCATTAATAGTTTGTGACACTCATCAGAAAACATTGCACAAAATTCACTTATGATAAATTATAGGCTTTTCATAATGAAGTGGTAAATTTAACTTCTCAACTTGATGCAATGCAACAAAAAAAGGAAGTACTAAAACATTATTACTCTGATAATTTTTCATATAAGGATATTAAAAAACATAACGACAAAAAATAATTGTGTGATTTATTTCATATTCCTGAAACAAACCCAAACACCACTAATTAATTCAAACCACTTTAGAATTAATTGATGTACTCATGTAGATATATAAAAACTACTTTTAGAATAGGTAGTGGTTGGTGTTTAATGAACCTGCATGTAATAACAATGAGGTTCACATTGTATTTTTTTTATAAACTCATAATGTGAGTTTGTTCTTAAATAAATCCCATTTCTTTTGACATGATAGCATGCCAAGGTAGGTGAGGCATGTCCTAATTTAATATACATATTTCCAAGTGGGATAAAAACCTCAAAAATATCCCCACCTCCTTCCCTAGAATCATGCATTTCAATACATAGATGAACACCATTGAGGTGGTTATTATTCTCGTATAGGTGTTTGTTGACCATGGGATGCATGTATTTATTACCCTAAGATCTTCCACTACAAGTGATACATGTGGTGGCACATCTATTTCTTTCCATCCTACTATAAAATTTTCACATGGTATAAACAACAATCACCCTATATTTTCCATACATCATTGTACATCATGTGGGAGGAAGTGTATCAGACCATGAGTTCTAGTTTTTACATATAGGTATTACATATACATATTTAATAGGCACATATTAGAGCCATTAGGCCCACCCATAAATACTTTACACACATATTTATATCAAACTATGCAATAGTATATGCTATCATGAGTTACTTCATCACTAAAGGACATGACACAACTACATATGCATAACTTATCTTCTCCATTATATGTATTCATGTAGATAATTAATTATAAATTATTTATGTATCTAAAATACTATTATATTTATCTTAATATTTTTACTTTATTGACTAATATTTGACTTTTTGAAAATTTTCTTCTATAAAATGATGACTAATACTATAAGCATTCTACCTAGATTGCATTCTATTTTTCAAGATACCATTAGCATTGGAGTACCATACACACATTTTGTGAAAATATTTTAAATTTTATATGTTTTTCAAATAGTTTCCTATGAGATAGAGAGAGGGGAGAGAGGGAGAGAGAAAGAGAAAAGGTGACAACCTTCCATTATATCACTCTCTTTCTCTCCCTCCCTCTCTCTCTTTCTTTGTAAAAGTGAATATTATAAAGTTATATTATTATGTTTAATTTTAAGTGATTCATAATCAGCATATTTTATATGTTTCTTAAACAGATGATGACAGATGCTATGGGTACCCCACCTTGACTATAACAATCTACTATTGATATTAAAGTTAGCATTGTAGTTCCTTACACACCTATGTTTATTATTCTCTCTACCTATCTCTTGTTCATGAGAGAAGGGGAGAGAGAATTTATAATATTTTAGGATATAGGTGTATTTATATTCATATTATTTTTATATTTATGTTCAATATAATGAATTTATTATAAAATGATGATGATGATGATGATGAAACTAACAAGAATAATCACAAACTTGTATAAGTGAACACTAATACTCAACCTCAATTTTAGCCTATATTTGATGAAGCTATGCTATATGAAATTATTGGGGATTTTTTTTTGTCCCAAGATAGATTTCTCCCTAGAACCAATTGAGTTAAATATGGAGACTAGTGAGAACACAATAATTTTCTTATTTTTTAACTTCAAGTAATGATACTTTATATCTAATTTATATTGGTATGTAAATATTTATCCCTATAGTATGTTCCATTTTAATTCTCATCATTGATATATTATATCCACCCATCCTTAGACACCCCTATAGGTGGCATGAGGTGAGTCCATAATCACTTTGTTAAATATTGATATTTGAAACTCCATCATTTACTATTCATCATTTTAATGAATTATTTTATAATATTTATGTTATGTATCCACAACCATTTTCTAATTTTGTATCATATACATCAAATTCATCATAAATATAGGATAATATCTCCCCCTAAATAGATATCTATCACCCCTAGTTATACATCTAGGGGCATAATTTATTTTGAGGCACTGAGCAGCATGAGAGCCAGTTGTAGTACTAGGGCCTATAGTAGGAGACATTTAATATATATGTATATATGTCCCATTTTTTATACCTACATGACATACTTTTTATGCCAATATGATCCATTTATAATTCTTATATGGCCCATATTTAATAATGATATCACCCTTTATTATGTCATTATGCCATATTTTTTATACATGTACATACAAGACTTACCTTGTATGTCTATATTATTTATTTTATTTTTTTATATTATCCTTCTTGTAATTATTCTTAAATGAACAATTTTTCATAGCATGGTTATGCCAATGAATGAGTAACTAATGTTTAGCTTAAATTAATCTTTTATAGTAACCATGTTTATAAAAAGTTATAAATATGGCATACATAGATAAACTTGAGAATATATTTTTCATTATCTCTATGAAATGTATCTTTAAAACCAACACTACCTACCCATTCACATGTCACCTTTTATATTGTATGAAATTATGTCTTGGTGTCACTTGGGTTGCAACGTCATGTGAAATGACCTTAGTTTTGGTTCCTTTTTTATTATAAGTGAATCCAAATGATGTTATACTTTAATTTTATTTATAAATTTTTTAATAAATATTCATAAAACAAAAAACTTTATATATAATTTATTTTTGACATGTAACTTTGTTTGACAAGATTGAGTGTTTCAAAGATCAATAGAACATGCAACATATAAATGGCATTCTCAATCAAAAAAAACTTAAAGATAACATCTATAAGGGTGTAAAAACATAATGATAAATAGACCTAAAACATACCCAAATTTTTCAAATTGAATGTGTTTGGACATGTTTCTTAAGAAAATCCTAGCAACCCTAAGACAAAATCCATAATGAAATTTGACATGTATTTTTTCACAAAAAAGAATAGGTAGAGATAAACCATAATATAATTTTGTTTCACATGTGACTCATATAATCATCTAAAAAATTATTCTCCTCCACTTATGACAAGGAAAAAATGGTAGTGTGTTTTCTCTCAAAGCCAAAATTACTTTGGGGAGAAAACATTTCTTAGTGGATTGTGCAAATTCTAAATGGTATGCCCAATTGATAAAATAATTTTTTGGTCACATAAAAATTGTATTAAACACTTATATTTAAAAAAATTAAACCCCAAACAATTCCAAAACTCATAACCTACACATGGTTGGACACATTTCATAATAACATCCTAGCGGTCATAAGGCAAAATCCATAGTGAGTTTTAGTATGCATTTTTTTGTAAATTGGGCTAGGTAGATAAAAAAATATAATATAATGTATGCTTAAGTGACATTTCTATATTCATACCCTATAATATTATCATCCACTTAATATGATTACAAAATGGTGGAACATTTTTCTTGCAATCAAAACTTGCTTTAAGGAGCACAAAATGTTTAGTAGAACATGTGACTTTTAAACACCACACCGAATCGATGAATTGAATTAATAGTCACATTATGATTGGAATAAAAACTTAATAATCAAATTATTTAAGACTCACATCACCCCTAAATCTCACATAATTCATGTTGTTATATGTTATTCTTAAGAGAAACATGGACGTCCTAAGAAAAATTCATAGTAAACTTTGGAACAAACTAGGATAAGTAGAGAAGAATAGTAATATCCTAAGGTTACATGTTTGAGTCTTATATTCATCCCATATAAAATTATATTCTACTCATAATGAGGAAAAAATGTCTACATTTTTTCTTTTGAATCCAAAACTTTCTTTATGGATCAAAATATGCTTGGTATAATGCATAACTTTTAAACTTATAGTATGGGAAACAAACATAGAATAAAATTTTCCCCACTTTCCATCAGCCCATACAATCCTAATTGCATGTATCCAAATGCATCCCTTAAGATAAACTTTTCATTATTAATGGTAAAATTAGTGCAATTTTTTTGACCGATTACAAACAAATGAGGATGAGTATAGCCTCATCATAAGTTCTTATGGTTGCACATGAGAGTCCTTTCACCATCCCAAAAAAAATTAAACTATATCATGTATTATGTTTTAAAATTATTTTTGTTTCATGAAGATAATATTATCTACTAACAACACAAACGTTATGAAGGTAAAATCTCATATAGTACCACAAACCTACATTAAATGTGTTAGTAATGATTTTAAGCAAAAAAAAATACTTTATATTAAAATACTCTAAATAAAATATTGACCTTAATAATTCAAAATTAAAATTGCATTGAGTATTAACCTTACCACCTTTGTCTAATAAATATTCAAGATCAATTCTATTTTATGTTTTTCAAGCATGGATTCATGCTTAGATTCAAGAACTTTCCATAAATCATTTTTGTGAGGATTCACATGGAATTTTATAGATTGAATTTTTGTAACAATAACTAAAAATTAATAGATAATTTTATCCATTTTAAATTAAATTACTTCAAAAAACCATTTCTTTAATTCTTGATGAAAATATATCCAAAATATGGTTTCTATAACTAAAATAAATATCATGGGATTATCTAGGTATTCCCCATTTTTGATGGTTGTTAAATTATTTTTAACCTATACACAGTGAGACAAGTAGTATTGTGTTCCTTCATCATTGTATTCAAGCATAATTAATATGAAAATGTTCTATACATTTAAAATGTAATCAATTTTTACTTGTATGAAAAATTAAGATATCACTAATGTTAAAAGCTACATTTATAGTATATAAATAAAATGTACATAGTTTCATAAGATCTAAGATGTGTCTAAATTAAATTGTTGATGTTGTTTCATGATCGCATAGTGATGTTGATGAATTACTTATCTCCAAAGGCCTTAGGGGCCTACAACACCATTATTCAACCAATTTTTGACTCAAATTATTTCCATTAAATTTCCATACAATCCAAACAAATGCATGTCATGTCCTTAGTATAAATAGTCCATGAACTAAAATATGAGCTCATGATGGGTGGAAATCACTTGATCCAGTTACTATGATAGAATATTTATACATTTCCTTTTTTTATTCCTCTATTAATAAAAGAATCTTCACACAAAATAATATTTCATCTGATACATGAAAAATAGTTTCATTACACCAAACCATAATACTTGTAACATCAATTAAATTAACACCATCCTTGTACTTCTTTGGATTTTTAATGTATATTTTTACATATGTACCAGCCCATAAGTCTCCCCTTTTCCATGCCCACCCTCAAATAAACTATTAAAATTTTGAACCCCACCCTTCTTATGCATCTTACTCAACCAGTAAAGCATTAAAATTTTCTTAAATTATCTTACATAATTGTTTGAGAAAATGTAGTGTGTATTATGAAATATTTCTATTGCAATTAAAGTTCCATAAAAAATCAAAATAATCTTGGACAAACTATGGATAATGTGATTTGTCATCTCTTTTGTAAATACTCCCTCAAAATATGTTCACCATCCTCTATGGTTTGAATTCAATATACCCCAAAATGCCAACATGATTTGAATTATAATATTTGGATTGAATATAATTTTGTAGTTTTAGTATGTACTTTTCACCAAAGTCCACAACTAAAATAATGGTCTCGAGTGGGAAATTTTCCTTATATAACTTGAACTGGTCATCTAACCATTTTACATGGTGTGTGTGTGTCTTGTATATTGGTTACTAATATTCTTCTTGAATTCAACCATAAAATCATATACATATACTTGGGTAGGAATCAACTCACATATTTATGACTATTTTCCATATTTTAATGCATATTTTATATTTTTTACTTCCTAAAATAAACTAATTGTTTTTCAAATTCAAGTGAAATTTATTTGTGTATATAGTTGGCCAAAGGTGACAAACCACCATGGGTGTTACATATTCCATATAAACATTTTTTGGCAGAAATAAAAATTCCCCTTGATGCAGTCTTGGTTATGGGTCTCAATTTGGATATCCCTTAGAACAAATAGCCTTCAAATTTACTCATTGGAATAGACAATGCAATAAAAATGCATCACCAATAATTCATATCTTTTATTTTAGAAAATATAAATATAACACATAATGGCAACAACATATAAATATCCAAATATATATGTTACAACATGAGATCCCCATATCTCTACTTTATAACTCGCGGTCTCTACAAGAATAACTATGATATATTCTTAAGGTATCTCTCAGTTCCCCTTATAACAAGTGTATGGACAATATTATAAAATCACAATACCCACCTACTTACATTAAGTTCTTAGAAACCCATTAACAACATTAATTTGTTTATCAAGGGTAAAGATAGATTTTTTGAACTAGGGACCCATCCTTATATAAGAAACATGTAGACCAACCTAACTAAGTTAGAATAAAAGAAGAGGTCTGCAAGAGACATTCAATACTAGGATGAATATAAAACTATATAAAATCAACCAAAGAACAACTAGAGATTATGACCACCCAAGGCCTCTTCCCAACTCTTAATACTCATCTTCAAATCCATATCCATATGTTTGAAAGTTTAAGGAGATAAAACAATTTCAATATCACACTCACTATAATTTTGAATTTATTTAGATGAGGACCTCACTCCTTTTTTCATACCACTCAAAACATTTCTTAGGGAGTCAAGCCTAGTAATGTTATCCTTCATAGACACCTAACTAACTACCACAAGAGAGATAAAATTCTCCTTCAATTCTACATTATCACATTCCAAATTAGAAACCTTATCTCTTAGTCATTTAAACTATACCACCATCTCCTTATTCTCTTCCCTATGATTTAGTTGTAACACCACACCGTTCAAGTATTTTTTTGCTCCTTTTGAACAAATATTTCATGCATAAACCATCTTAGCATTGCCTTTTAAAGCTCCAATTCTTCCTTAATATTATCAACATTACTTTGACTTGAAATATATTTGGCCACTCTATAAAATTCTACATTAATACCTATGTTACTCTCATCTTCCCTTGACTTGTGAGTGGGGACCTTTTCCACCTCTGCATTAACTTTTGGATATTTTTTAACCTTAGGATGTTTACCCCTTTTTTATTGAATGGATTTTGCCTTCAATAAATGCATCCCCTCCACCACCTATTCCTCCTACATGACCAAGGGGTCATCCTTATAAAAACCACCTTCAACCACTCTCACCCCTTAACTTGCTTCTATTTTATTTACCTAAGAGGCACTCCTTAGCTTACATTTATAATTCTATGGCCAGGGGCTTTGATTACCACCACTTATCTAGGCTTCCTCTTTCCTAGGATTAGAAATTTTAGATTTATTATCCTTACCAACCAAATTCTTTGAAATACCTTTTTTTATACTATGATTTCTTGGTGGAGGGAAATAAAGAGGACTACTATTCATTCCTCTAAAGTACTTAAATATCATGTATATTATAGCATGATGAAGGCGTTCACTTTTCTTGCCATTTTTTACATCTATAATAGAGATCTCAAGTGAATATAAATTATAAAAGGGAAAATTCAAAGGAATATGATTCCTAAAAGAATTCAAAAAGATAAAATATGACCAGTGAACAACATTCTACCTACATTTAAGAGTGACATAGAGTATAAATTGCTTTATGATTTCTCCAAAAGGATGAGGAAACTTCTCTTGAACAAAACCATTATATAGTAGATGAAGCAATTACCCTTGTTGGAGGAATTTATCTTTCTCTTCCATGTAATTCCTACCCATCTTGAATATTTTAGTGGCCTCTATACTAAGACTAGCCACCTGAGAAATCAATTATTTTATTATCTCTACATAAACACCGTTTAAAACCACCTCTCTATTGTTCCACTCCTTAACAAAAAAAAATTGATATATGTTTCTCATACCCTTCCAATCTCTACATAAAATTATCCATTCTACCAATTTGTATTACCTCTCACACCTCAGAATCCTCCTTCAACCCTACATCCATAATTGGTTCAATCCTCCTTGGTTTTCTACTCACCATTGCTTCTCTATTTTTTCATTTGGGATCTCCAATGACTAATTTACAATTATTCCTTATTTCATTTACCATCACCTCATATAATGATATGAATCATTCCACTTTATGTCTCACAAGTAGAACACATGAGTGAAGATAGACACATCTTGCAGCCATCATGAGTCCCACACCACCAACAGATTATTACATGATGAGTCATTTGATAGGAATTGCATCATTCAAGGATTAAATTATAAAAATTCCCCCAAAAAACCTTTTATGATGGTCCATTTGATATAAATTACAACAATAAAGGAATAAATCAAAATAACATACAATAAAAATTGAAAATTATTCAACTAACTACCCATTTCTTAAAGATGCTTCTAATTCAATTCTTTATCTTAATGGTATAGTTAAATCATCCACATAGATCCATATCCTTAAATTTTTAGTCACCATCCCTACATTCCCAAACTAGTCTACTACTTAATTCCCTTCTTTGTGCACATTTTGTATGACAACTTTCTGAAAAGACTCAATTAGAAGGCAACCTTCATAAATGATGTGATTTACACTATAGATAGCCACATTTTTCTTTGACAAATAATTAACAATGTTTAACGAATCACCTTCAATAATAATACTATTAATCATTGATACTTTTACCAATCTCAGACCCCATAAATCAACTAATGCTTCAGCCTAGTGGTTGGTCTGAGTATCCATACCACCCGCATAAGCAGCTAAAAAGAATCCTTTGTCATCCCTTAGGATTCTACCTCCACTTAAATCACCTAGATTCCATTTTGAAGCTTCATCTTATGTTTTTATAATGATAATACATTATAATAGAGTATACTATATAGTAACACAATGTGATGTAATATATCACATCATATGTAACTTGTTATCTCCTTAAGTTATTTCCAATGCTACATACCCAACAAGAAATGGTTATAAATTTAAGAATTAGAATGTTTTAATAATTATTATATCATAATGTCCTTTAAATGGCTCTTATAATCTAAAAATGTTAATTGATATGTGTGATAACCTTAAATGAACATTTACTTACTATAGACCTTATATATATCATGAATCTTACTGTGCATTACAACAAAGTTCTCAAATGGATTTAAAATGTGCAATAATGTTATACTGAATATAAAAGCTCTAAATTAAGATTATTTATTCTAAACCTACCTCTAATGTCAATGCCATCCTCTAAACATACCATAACTTAATGAAATACTTGTGCAATGTTAGTACATCTCATCAAATAAATTTTTTAACATTTTTTTCTTATATGGAAAATAACTACACTATGTGGTGACTCTAATGGATGTTGTGATGCTCTATAATATACCACTAAATTTTATAAATTACTCATAAATATGTGTAATATTACACTTGATCATAACACCTAACAACCTTTTTTTTCAAATTTTTCAAGATTATTTAAACTAAGAAATTAATTATGTGAACCAATAGACTTACATAAAACTTATAAACAAAGACTCATATGTAATCAAAAACTTGCATAGAACTAGACTTAAATAAAAATTTTAATATAACATATTTTTGGTTGATGTTGGATTACACGTGAGCCTATATGTTCCTACATCATACACCATGGGTAAATAAAATAAACATGAGCTCTTGCTCATGTGTCTTCTACCGATGATATTCCATACTTTTTCACTTTTGATGCACGTATCCATGTTGCATCTCTAATGTCTCAACCTTTTATTTGAATATATATTATTTTTACTATTTTTAATGTATCCTCTATTTTATAATTTTGTCAATTAATTTCTCACCTCTTCACCCTTCCTTTCTAGCACTTATACTCTACAATATATCTTTCCAAACTATGAATCTAAATGTGTATCTAAATTTACACTTCCATATTTATGTCCTTCATGATAAGAATACAAATATAGAACATTAAAAATAGTTTAAATTTCAATTAATTCAATTAACTTAACTCATATGCATTATTTACAAATTTTTACAGAAATCTACATGATCCAATTTTCTTCAAACTCAAGTAATTATATGTTCCTTTTGAAAATATTTTTTTTCTCGAGCTTTCTAAGACCACATATCCAAGATAATATTTTACTTACATTTTATTCATGATTAAAATTTTATTATATTTGGATGTACTCTACTCTAATTGTGTGCACACTTATTTACACATTTCTCGCATGTGTTTTTAAAAATCCTTTGTGTACACTTTTCTTTTGCTCATTTTCTGTGTCACAACTCCACAACTCTTATTTTACTTAACCCTACATAATTTGGAATGGTGTATGTTTGGTAATCCTATGAAATAATTTATTATATGTGAACTCAACTTGTGCCATAATATTATCCCTTTTACTTGGCTAACCTTTAATTAAACATCACAATAGATTACCCAAACTTATATTGATTACCTTTATTTTTCCATCTATTTGAGGATAATATGATAAACTAAAATTTAACTTGGTGTTCAAATTATTCCAAATTTTCTTACAAATGTTATATCCCTATTAAATACTATGTTACACAACAAACCATACAACCTTAAAATATCCCTAAAAAGCAAGTTAGCAATGCTTGTCACATTACTAGTCTTCTTGCAAGCTAAAAATGTGTCATATTTGGAAATCTATCAGCAACCACAAATACTAGGTCATTTATTCTATGTGCTCTACGTAACTCTAAAAACATTCATACTTATATACTCCCATGGTTTTTTTATAAATAAGGAATGATTTATACAACCTTATATTTTGGCATATCCCTTTGGCTATCTAAAAATTATACATTCTTGAACAAATTTATTCACATTTATATTCATCTATGGCAAAAAATATTAGTATTTCATTACCAAAATGGCCTTTCAAACCTCCACTATGTTCTCCTTAGTACTTTTCTCACACTAAACCTATAGGTACATACAATTACATTCTTTTGAACATTAAATCTTATTCAATAAAATAATATAACTATAATTTCATATCTTTTCTCATTGGTTCTACACATGCATTCCAATCTTATTGAAAATAATCATCATTTACATACTTTTCAATCAAATCCTATGACATCCAATCTCAATTCATTTAGTAGTAGGACCCTATGGTTTAATGCATTTACAACTATGTTTGAATTTTCATTCCTATGATTCAACCAAAATGAAATTTTTTGTATGAATCAACCCATTTCATATATAACTAATGCAACTTACCCTAATTGTTTATGAAGTGTAATATTTCATGATTTGTATATAACATAAATTGCTTAGGCAATAGATAATTTATCCAATTTTTTAGTGCTTGTAAAATTTCATAAGACTCTTGATCATACATTGAATACTTGTGTTTTACATCATTAACTTCTCACCAAAATATGTAATAGATTTTACTTATTGACTTAGTATTATTACACCTATTTCTATGCCACTAGCATCAAAATATACTGGAAATCATTTACCAAAATATGGAAGTGACAACACTAGCTACTTGGTTGATTTTATTATTCAATTAATATAAATTATGTTCTTCTTCCACTATCCATACAAAATCATTTCTATATTTTAACATTATCTTTTTTAATCAATATGCATGTCTCACTAAAATTCCTAATGAACTTCCTATAAAACTCATAAACCCATGAAAACTACATGTTATATATTATAAGATGATGTATAATAAAATATAGCTCACACCTTCTTTGGGTCCATCTTCAAACCTTCTTGAAAAATCACAAATCTAAAGTATGCCAATTCCTTAAGCGTTAAACTGCATTTATTTAAATTTATGAGTAAATTTTCATCTCATAATTTCTATAGCACTTTGCATAAATTTTGAAAGTGTTTTTCCTTCATCCTAATGTCATAAATATACACAATGAAAAATTAACCCAAATGGCTCAAAATTTTCATTCATAAATATCATGAATGTACTCGATGCATTTGTTATCCCAAATATCATTACCAAACATGTGTATAATCATTTTGGTTTCTTTAATGTAATTTTTCATGGGTAACTTCCCATAATATGAATCTAATGATATATAATATTCAATTAATTCTTCATGGAGTATCTTGCTCCACTCAATCAATCAATTAGATCATACATACATGATAATGGAAATCTTGGTACTTTGTGTTTATTTTGTTAATGTCTCCAAAATTAGTGTGCATTATCTACTCTCCATTATTCTAAAGTTCTAATAATTTTGGTACCTTACATATGTTTAAAATTTTATTTGATCAAACCATTATCTAATATTTCATTAACTTCCTTCTTTACCTTTTAATTCTCTTTGGGTGTCAACTAGATCATGAAATCAAATCCATGCAATGATTAATATTTATCATCTATGGAAATCTATCTGGTAGATCATTTGAAATAATATCTATGAATTCACCTATGATCTACTTCACCTCATGTGTAAGTGTTTATTATTTTCATTCTAGTGTGTTCCCAAATTTAGTGGGATTAGGGATTGTGGCCAAAAAAATTTATTCCTCCATCTCTTTTAGATATTAGTTTACCTAAAATAATCAAAACCTTTGGATCTTTATGAAATTATTTTCACTTATCCTTAAAAGTATTTAAATTGCATATCAGCCCATCTTTCATTAATGTATATGTATTTACATGACCATCATGATGTGCATCATGATCAAACTTCCAAGACCTTTCAATAAAAATATGAAAAACATCCATGGATATTATATGACACATGAATTCATCCTTACGTGTACCAATTTGTTTTTTTGTTAGAACCTAATTTCCATTTAATAACCACAAAACCCTATATGGATTTGGATGTAAAATTATATTCACACCAAGCTTGTCTATGATATATTTTAAAATAATTTTTTGTACTACCACTACCAATAATAAATACATAGCACTTACCTCCAGAATTATAAATAGTTATAAACAAATTCATTATTTTCATATGACTACTCATCTCTTTCATAGGCTTCAATAACACCCTATTCATATTTATATCTTCTCAAGTATCTAGTTCATCTATATTATAAATAGATGAAACACTTTCTTTGTTAGCTTGTGATATTTAAAACCTTACATTGATTATATTAAAAACTTCATTATTTATTTGTGAGAAAACAAAATATCTATGTATAGTCTCACCACATCTAAAACATGTACCATGGAATCCATGACTTTTGTCTCATAGGATCCTATACTGCTAAAATTTCCTTTACCTATGAGTAATAATCATTATGTTACGAATTATGTGCCTCACCTTTTTGCGTAGAATTACATTTTCCACTTCCACCTCCTTTTTACATTTCCACATGTGAATTTTATTTTTCCTCATGCTACTCTTTCTTGTTTTCATGATAGTGATCTTCTACTTTCAATGCACACTTACAGGATTTTTCAACATACCACACTCTAATCATACCAAACTCTCATTGAATTATAATGTGTAACCAATTTACATATATTAATATATTTTTATCATCATCTTAAATGTGACATACTCTAATGGTAAGTATATGTAGCTCTTCAATGTAATCACTTACACTCATGTCCCTTTATCACAAGTTTTGTTAGGAATCTTATTGAGCAAACATATTATGTTCTAGTGAAATGAATGTAGCCTTTATTTTTATGATGAATCTATGCCAAATCTTAATATTATATTTTCCATTTTTCAATATTATAATTTTAATATGCTCCCACCATAAGGCTCTTTGACTTTTCAACTTTGTGTTGGTGAACTTAACTTCCTTGGGATATTCCATACTCTCATAATCAAAATACTTTTACAACTTATTGATCCATTAAATGAATTATTCGAGTTCCAAACTTATAAGGTCTAAATTTCATTTACTATTCATTATTGAAAAAACTTACAAGAATTGATCTTCAATATGATCAACCTCTTCCTATGTGACCTAGTCCTCAAGTGCTTCTTATGTTGCTTCAACATGCATTTATTCGTCCATTACCATAACACCTTAGTGTTGTGTTATCTCCATAGGCTCTAATCAATCTTGGATTCTCTGATCAATCTGGCCAAATCAAGTCTTTGTGCTCTATTTTCTTAGGGAATGATTGCATTTAAACCATCTCTCTATGTTATTTTCTTGGAAATCAAATAGTTTTTACACATTTTACCTTAAAATATCACTATAGGATGTCTACATTTACTTTCTACCCACACTAACAAATGTGAAAAGTAACACTAACCGACAAGGATTAAAACATTTCTATAATACCAAATGATGTGTTCATTACTAGGGGTATTAACTAAGAGATGCCTTAGAGCACACAACCTTAAAATTTACATAGTGGAATAATTTTTTTGTTAGAAATTAAACAATCATAATTTAGATATTTATTTGATTTAAGTGAATTGAAATTCAATACATAAATATCAAAATAGATGTGTTACAACATCAAATTCTCATATCTATATTTGTTAACTTGAAAACTTTAAAAGTATAACTATATATGAATAATCACTATGATCTATCCTTAAGATCTCCCCTATTTCCCCTTGGAATGAGTGTATGGGAATGCTCATAAATATACAATACCCACCTACATACACAAATTTATTACAAACCCACTAATAAAATTAAATTATTAACATAGTCCCACTAATAATGCATGCAATAGATCATATTACAAAGTAACATAGTTTATGTACATGGAGTTGGGGGGAAATTCCATGGACATTTCCCATAATGCGATCACATTATTAAATAATGCAGTCGCATTATTAAATAATGTGATCACATTATTTAAATTATGGCTCAATAATTACTGAGCCATAACATGATTGTGTTAATACATAACGTGATTGTATTAATAGATAATGTGATCACATTATTTTAAAAACAATAAAGTGATCCCGTTCATGTTTTTTTGTACATAAAAGCATTTAAACATGCACGTGAAGCCAATCTTGACATGAACCTTATATTTACTACTCTAAATGTTAAGTTTATATTTACATTTATATTGTTACACTTATTTATAAGTTTACATTTATATTATTACACTTATTTCCTTATACTTTAAATTTATTTTAGTAAATATAAAAAATTAGGATCACTCTACATCTAATAGAGTTGGTATCACATCTACATGCCTTATGACATGAAAAATAGTTTTTCAAAATCCAATCAATTCATTACGTAGGCAATTTTAGGGTCTAAGTGTTGCACCTAGGGATTTTAGGAAACAACTTTTGTAATTGATGTCCATTTTTGGTAAACATATAGTCTTTTTTTAAGTTTTTATGCCTTCTAGATTGATTCTTGGCATTTCTAGGAGTCTTAAGTTTGTCAAAATTGAAGTTTCCAAATTGATCACATTGAAATTGATCCAAAGTGGTGTGATTGGGGTATCATAGGTCACACTAATGAACTGAACACATTAAATTACAACTTTATGTTAATTTCACTTGTTCATCATCCCTCTCTCATCCCTAATCATTTCTTACTCATCCATCATCACCCATAATCACTCTCTCCTCATTCCTCATTATCCCTAATTGATCCTCACTATCCCTCATCATCTCTAATAATTCACTCTTCATCCCTCATCATCCTTAATCATTCCCTCATTAACCAACACCATACCCCATCATATTTAATCACTTCCTCATTATCCCTAATTTCTCCCTCAATGGCTCTCACCATCCCTCACCATCCCTAATCATGGCTTCATCATCCCTAATCACTCCCTCCTCATCCCTCATCATCCCTAATCACTAACCTATTGACCCTCACCATTCCTCATCATTTATAATCACTCCCTCACCATTACTAATCACTCTTTCATTAACCTTCACCATCCCTAATCATTGCTTTATCATTGCTCATCATCTCTAATCACTCCTTCCTCATCCCTCATCACCCCTAATCACTCCTTAATTAACCCTCACCATCCCTCATCATCCCTCATCCTTCCTAATCACTCCCTCATTGACCCTCCCCATCCCTCATCATCTCTACTCAATTCCTCCTCATCCCTCCTCATCCTTAATTTCACTCCATCTAATACCTTGATGGTGGTATTTTTTTAGGTTTAACAATGCTAGGAGATACAAGTGCAGAGTTGAGTGCTAGCATAAAATATAACACATAGTGATCAAAATGATGTGGAGGCAAATTCGAAACATAAATATTTAACACCTATGACAAAAATATAGGCCTATTATAAATTATGTAATTCATAGTTAAAGATTCACCAGAAAAATAGAAGCAAGTAAAACCTCCATAACACCAAAAGTGGGTAGTAAATATAAGGATCACCAATATACGTTATTTCTTGAAACCAATCATTCACTTTCCATATAAGGACATTTTATGATCAAAATAATTACATTAAAGGCCTTTTATTTGTATGTCTATTGATTTATTAATCATACCAAAGAGTGGAAAATAATTTTTAAATGATTAGATCAAGTATTCCAAGATTGGAAAGTAGTACTTAATTCATAACTTTAGTATTCAATCCAATGAAGAGTGTCACACTATGAGAAATGAGTACAAGTTATATAGCACTATAAAAAGGTAAGTATATAATAGATTATAAACCCAATGATATAGTTGGTACTAAAAATATCTCTTCTTTCCCCAATAATAAATTATATGAATTAAAAATATTATTTCATTAAAAATTGTATATCAATGGTGAACCAATACACTTCACCATTTCCAATGGAATTTAGAAGAATTTAATTTCCCCTTAAACAATTTTAAAAAAATTGAACTTGAAATTGATGCATCATCTATAACCATATGCTAGTGTATGGTCTAGTGTAGGCCTTGATAAATGGATCACCTAGTAGTGTCACTTGGTGTACAAAATCAATATTTTAAATATGAAATCCTTTATGACATCTCACCATTAGATGTATGTGATGTTTTACATGTGGTCAACCATATATTTACCATTGGGATGTATTCTATTAAGTAAATCTTTAAAATTTTGTGATAGATTATCATTATTTGAAATACCATTTATTATAGTTAGTTAATAAGCTTTCAGTAATTAGTGCCAAGAAGTACAATAATCTTTTCAATTATATTAATAATTATACTCTTGATGATAATAAGTAAATTTAATAACATCCTTATTACACCATATCATAGTGCGGTTTGTCAAAAATAACAAAAACAAAATAATTGAACCACAAACTAGATGAATACAAGGATATCTTTCAGTCACCTACATAAGTTCCTATATACTATACACTAAACAATACTCTTAATCTAATTCCTTAACTACTTCTACCTCAAACCTCTTTATACACGTATCATTTTTATATAATGTATAGATCAAGTGGTAGATCCATGAAATCATGGATAATAGAGACATCGTAACTAAATTATTGCCTTCTTGAAGCCCAATTGTGCTTGTACCAAAGGAGGGAAATGAGGTTGTGAATCGATTAATAAAATATTAGCAATATTAGAGTCAAGAAATATTATCCTCATCTAAATATTAAGGCATTTTTATACCATATCCGTGGTGTAGAAGTCTTTACCAAAATTGATCTTAAGTTTGGGTACATCATCATATCTATGTTGAAAAAATAAAGGATTTAATGACAAGTTGGTATGCTTTTTAGGTTAAATCATGTAGTGAATCAATTCATTGATATGATTAATGACATCCTTAGGCCCTTAAACTATGTCATTTTTTTAATTTACCTTGGTAACATCCTAATCTTTAGACAACATGGGATGAACATCTACACCATGTTGAACTAGTGTTTCACATTTTGTAGAAACACATTTTTATGATAGCATGAATAAATGTTCAATTTTCATGCAAGAGATAAAATATTTGGGATACGTTAAACACACAAGGAGTACATGTGTGAACCTGACCAAGATTCAAGTCATATAGGAATGGGAAACACCAAATAACTTTGCATAGATTTAAATACTCTCATAATTAAAAAATTATACAAGATATTTGTGTTCAAATTTTATCATTTAAACTAAGATACCAAAGGTGGAACCAAATTAATTTTCATCTAGTCAATTGTATAATAAATATCATTTGATGAACTAAAATTTAGAATCTATTTTTTTCTAGAACTTATGTTACTTGACTATAAATTTGGAAAGTCAACCAATTCATTCAGCAATAGACTATCACAAATGGGTATTGATAACACAACAAGTCCTAGAAAATAGTGAATTTATATTATAATGGATTAAACAAGATATGATTTGAATCAAATATACCTTTAAAGTATATACTTACATCTGATGATGAGGGAGTGATTAGGGATGATGATGGATGGTGAGGGTTAATGATGGAGTGATGAGGGATAGTGAGGGTCAATTAGGGAGTGATTAACAATGATGAAGGATGAAGAAAGAGTGATTAGGGATTATGAAGGATGAAGAGAAAGTGATTATGGATGATGAGGGATGGTGATAGTCAATGAAGGAGTGATTAGATATGATGAGGGATAATAAATGTCAATGAGGGAGTGATTAGGGATGAAGAAGAATGAGGATGGAGTGATTAGGGATGATGAAAAAGTATGAGTAAGTGATTAGGGATGATGAGTGATGAGGAAAGAGTGATTAGGGATGATGAGGTATGAGGAGGGATTGATTATGGATGATCAGGGATAGTGAGATTTAATATATGAGTGATTATGGATGATAAGGGAGTGATTAGAGATGACTAGGGATAGTGAGGGTCAATGAGGGAGTGATTAGGGAAAATGAGTAATAATGAGAGAGTGATTAGGGATGAGTATGAATTTATCAGGGATGATGGAGGGATGATAAATAAGTAAATTTAATACAAAGTGGTTGTTCAATGTGTGTAGGTCAGCAGTGTTACCTATGCTACCCAAATCACACGACTTTAGATCAATTTCAAAGTGAGTGGTTTGTAAACTTCAACTTTGAGAAACATGAGACTCCTAAAAATGCCAAGAATCAATCAAGAGGCATAAAAACCTCTAAAATGACTATATGTTTACCAAAAATGGACATCAATTGCAAAAATTTATCCTACTATCCTTAGATTCAATACTTAGACCTTGAAAATGCTTAAGAACTAACCCAATTAGATTTTTAAAAACTATTTTACACATTATAAGGCATGTAGCTATGATACCAACTCTATTAGATGTAGAGTGACCCTAAGTTAAATTTTAGTAGTAAATATAAGATTCAGGTCAAGATTGGCTCCATGTGCATGTTCACATGATTTTATGTGTAAAAAAATAGGAATGTGATCACAATATTTATTTTATAATAATGTCATTGCATTATTAATGCGATCACACTATTTTAATTTGAATTCAAACACCAAGCCTTTTATCTTAGGAATGGCTTGGATTCCTAAGCCAAAGGCTTAGACCTATCAATCTGCAGCTGAGTCCAAGAGTTTTGATTTAAAGAATAACAAATTTAACTTCAATTTCCAAATACACTATGAATTTCAATGGTAAAATTGAAAAACTTAATACCATCATGACAATCATGGCCTCCTCTTTTCAAAAATATGACTTTTAATAATTTTTAGACTAATTTAAGGTTTCAAACTATGTTGATTTCGGATTATACCTTTTTTAGGACACTACATGCCACAAATATACATGCTTATATATGTTTATGTAATTTATTTTTCATTGATCCAAATGAAAAACAAGTTATTTGACCACAAACTAGACCTAATTATACACACATTAAAAATTTTGATTTTTGTTTTCTTGAGGTAGTTAGGCATGCCACACGATCAACTATCCAATTTTTTATCAATTTTTAGGATCTATTTACTTTCAAAATTCATAAAAAAAAGTATTCATTGTAAAAATATAAAAAAATATAAGTCACAAACTAGAATATCTTATATTAATGTTCACCAAGGGTTTCAAACAATATTAAATGTTACTCAAAAAATGTTGTGCCACACAACCATCTATATACTCTATTTTATTAAAAACAAGAGTTCCTCTTCAAATTTTAGATGTTTGACCAAGTTATACTTAACCATTCTTTTAAAAATAGTGTTTTGAAAACTAGACTTGAAATTCTACATTTCATGTTCTTACACCATCTTCAAATTTGGAGTGTAGATATCCTAAATTATCTACAAAAATTTAGATTTCTAAAATTTTAGGAAAATCATGTCCACGGGTAGGCCCCTTTTTGTCCCCCAACTTTTTACACTTACCCCATAATTTGATGAACTGTAACACATCACAAGTAATAGGTTATCCACTTAAGTTATTTACAATGCTACCTAATTGACAAAAAATCATTTTATTTTATATACATTAGATCACCATGACCATTAAATGGCTCCATAAGGTATTGGGTTCAATTCATAGACATAGGAACCTCAAATTAACATGTTTTCTTACTATAAACCTTATATATGTAATGAACCATACATCACAGTACCACAAGGTTCCCAAATGGATATATAATGTGTGATAACATTATATCAAATTTAATTCTCTAGATTAAGTGTATTGGTGTTAGACCTAATTCTGATGTCAATCCCATGCTCCAACCATAGAAGTTAACACATTAATTTTTCAATGAAGATACTACTCCTACAGTATATTTTTTCACACTATTTTTATTATACATAAAATAAATAAATAATGTGGTGAGTCTATTGAATTCTCTAATGCTCCAAAAGATATCATGGATCATTAGAAATGCCTCACAAATCTCTGCATTTATATACTTGATCAAAATACCTAAACATTCTTATGCTTAACTTTAAAAGCTTATTTAAACTAATAAAACAATTTTTAACATCAAAAAAATTGTGAAAAACTTACAAATATAAACTCATACAAAATTAAAAAATTGCATAAAACTAAACGTAGATAAATTTCTTACTTTAACATACTTTTGTTTGATGTTGGGTGACATGTGAACCTAGATACTCTTGTATCACCCCAAAATATTTGACATAAAATATTATGGATTAATTATCTTGATGTTTAGGTGGATAAGTAACCATACATTAATTCATAATCTGGTGATTGTAGACACTCTAATTTAATTCTTATGTGCTTGATAATGTTTAATCTTGACATCTCTACCTCACTTGGCGTATTCACCATTTTTGTTAACTTTCAATATTTGTGAAAGCATTCACTATTATAAATATATATTACACCTACTCATAATATGATTCAAATATCCTTATTTTTATTACAAGTTTATATTAGACCAATTTCAATGGTCCCTATCATTTTAGGATAAGACCATGCAAGGTCAGACATGGCCACATTGTTGCCTCATCCACTAGCATGACCTTATCCTTTATTCTCAAATGGTAAATTTTTAAATTTGAGACATTTAATTTTACTCCCACACTTTTATCAAGGTCTATTATAAAAAATATTCAAAAAAAAATGCTATATAAACACCTCAAGACCTCTCAAATACTATTTAGCAATCACTTGGAAATGATACTACACCTTGAGTAAAAAATAGTATTTATTCCAATTATAATTTTAAAGCATCCTAATAGTCACAAACCAAGTCTAAATATCTTTTATTATATGTCAATATTACTCATTATCAAACAATCAAATAAATTTATCTATCTACAATCAATATTCACACACACACACACACACACACACACACACACACACACACACACACACACACACACACACACACACACAAGGAAGGAGAAGTACATTGGCATAAAGCCATTTTGGGTTATGTAGGTAGCGCTTAGATTATACAATGTTTTTTGAGGGTATTTTGGATATTCTAATAACCCTATTCCACCTTTTGGCATTTTATCTATATTTGTCTTGTATGTAAGTGATAGGGTTTGAATTTTAAAGTTATTTCATTTGGAAAATTAGGACACATAGATAATAAACCCTCACAGATAGTTATACTCACCCATATCAAAACATTAGTCATGTAATCAACTAGGATGTGATTTCAATCAATAAAAGGATGAAGTGTGTCCCTATCTCTCTAATGAAGTATTGTCCTAACAAATTTTAAATTTTGATTTCAGATATAACATAGTTCACAGGTATTTTTTCAAGTGATTTCCAGTCACAGTCAACCTACACAATCAGCATAAAATTAGTTTGAGGGAGGTTTGCATAAATGTTTGTCAAATTACTATTTTTATCTTATTTTTAATTCTATAAATTTAATATTTTACATTCAAATGTGTATATTTATGTAAATCTAAATCAATTTTCAATAGTTAAATTATTCTTAACACACCATTGTTAAATCAAAAAGAATTATTAAACATCCAATATGTAAATTACAAGTTATATGATGGAAAACATCAAAATTCATAGAAAAATCAACATGGATTGTATAGTAAAAATTAGTGTATGCTTCATCAATTATGATTCAAAAAGGCTTACACATCCCAAATGATCACAAGCTAATAACCATTTTTCCATTAAATGTTTTAAGAAACTGATTATCTAATTGTGTTTGAGTCATGTCCAACAAGTTTTTTTTCATGTGGATCATATTTTTTTTAATTCTTTGTTCTTTTGATAACATATTGTATATGAGGTGATACCCTTATTTTTTCATGCCAAAAAAAAATCAATAAAATATCTTGTTACTTCAAGTAAGACATTGTCTTTCCATGGGAAACTTTAACTAAATTCACAACAATCTATGAGAAAAATGTCATCAAGTCTTATTCTTCTTCTTATGGCTCTAATTAGAGTATTCTTCTTCAAGGTTAGAGTTGTACTGGTTTGACTCATAAATTAGCCTATATTACTCACTATCAACTTTTTTATCACTCATTTTTCCACATTATTATCTTTGTTTCAATTTGTCTTACCTATTACATTAAATACATTACTTAATTTCTTTACTATTTCATTCCCTCTAGGTTACTTGTTCTTAACCCTAAACTATGCATCACAGGGAATTTTTTTTTCATTTTCATCATCTTAAAAATTAATTAACATTATTTTTCATAGTTTTTCTTCCCAAATTCATAGTCCCATATATTTATAGCATGATTTTTAACTCTACAGTTTCCCATTTTACTTTGCATATATTCTAATTATTTATATGTTTATTTGTATTTAACAATGAAATCTAACAAACATCAAACTATTGAAAATTGATTTAGGTTACAAAGTATATATAACCTAAATGTAAAATATATTAATTTACATAATTTTAAATTATAAAATAAATATAAAATATATTAATTTAAATAATTTTAAATGGGATATAAATATAATGAATATAAAATGTAGAAACCTAGCTTGGATCATATTTATGCTAATTGTGCAGGCTAACTATTGATGGAAATTGACTATAATGACCCCAAAACTATGTCTATCCAAAATCATAATTTTAAATCTTTATGGGACAAGACTAAACTAGGAGGATAGGGTCACACACCATCCTTGTTTTCTGACTATAGTCATGTGATTTATTTTTCTATGCAAGCACTTACAGTTGTCTAAGAGGCTTTATTAATTGGTTGTGTGTTGATTTGATGCAAACAGCCTTCAAGAGTAAAACCTTGGCTCCTAAAAAATAAGTAAAATATTGATAAAATACAAAAGGAGGAACCATATAAGGGAAAAAATCAAGCTATCTTTATAAAACCCCATGTAATTTGAGTGTTTCCTACATATCCCAAAAGAGCCTGAAGTCAATTTAGTTTTCCCTCCTAGAGTGAGTGTGTGAATATCGATATTTTATATATGAATGAAACTAGATATATTGACTTACACTTAACCTAAAATTAAATTAAATTAAACTTTATCTATGTCTATTATAATAAATTAGAAATATTGATTCCCTTTTACTCAATGTCTAGTAGAATTACCAAGTGATTGGTAGGTGTGTTCGGAGAGGCTTTCATGTGACTATATAGAATAATATTTATAATATTTATATTAACCAACCTTGATAAAATCATGGGAGGTTTAATATTCAATGTTTTAAATCTTAAAAGTTACTGTTGGAAGTTGGAGGACAAGGACGTGTTAGTGGTTAAGGCTATAGTGCATCTATGTCCAACTAGTGAGATCTTATCCCATAAGGACATAGAATGTTTATATTTAGCTAACATGAGCCTATAATAAGAATAGGTATGCCTAAATTATGTTTCTAATAATTTCAATTCATTAAATATAATAGCGAAGAATCTCATATAGATTATAATTTAACGTAATGGTGAATGGGCCAAATGAGATAAGGATGTCAAGATTAAAATATTTCAAGAACTTAATGATTAAATTTGAGTGTCTAAATCCACCACCCCCCCCCCTTATTATAGTAATTAAATGAAGTGAAATTACTAGATTAAATTAGATTTGAACCTATATTTGGATATGCACTTTGTATTTTGATTTAAAACTTGATTGTGTAATATGCCTTAATGAAAAACCTACAACAATTCCACTTAAGTTATTTACAATTCATATCTGAAAATTAAAATGATGAAAATTTTATTTTTTAATTTGAAAAGAGAGTAATGAAATAATACACCTAAAATAGTATGAAATATGATTACCCTTCAACTTGAAAGTGGATAAGTGTGTGCCCCCTTGTTGAAGCAATTCAAGAAATGTTGAACCTATGGAAAATTGAGAGTGATCAAGTCTCAATTTGAAAACCTATGAAATCCTTTGAGTTGGAATACTCCAAATCTAATATATTACTCTTGTATAATAATTTAAGGGGTGAAACCACCAAATTTGGCTAACTACATTGCATCATAGACATTGAGTCTCACTAAACTCAAACATGGTAGGCAAAGAGGGTGGAGCCAAAAAATATGGCTTGTTAAAAATTAACCATATACATTGAATGTCACTAATCTCTAATGTGGCCTATTTTCAAAATGAGATGAATCACACCATTCCAAATAGATCTATATTATATTTTAAACTTTTTTACCTTTGAAACTTTTGAACTTCGAACAAGTGTAATTTGAAATTTCCATGTAGAAACATGAACATGAATTAATATCATGACCAATATATCTATACCAAATTAATATAGATTTGAACTGATATTGTAACCATTTGAAATATATATCTTTTAATTATTTTCACATTCCCATGAGTATGCATTAATTATATGTGAATTTGCATTGAAGTAAATGTATGAATGAGTGTACATGCATGTCACATGCCTCCATGATCTCAAAATTATGAATCATGTTGTAATTAATAAAATTGTATACTTTCATAAATATATTTTTTCTCATGAGGACCTAAATTATCAAGACAAACCCATTGTGATGACCCCTTTTTTAAATAAAAGACGTACTCTAAAAGTCACTAATTTCAAAATAGAATGTATAATATGTGAAAGATGCAATAATTTAGTATCATATAAATAAATGAATTGTATTGAAACACCATATTGAATATAGAATTTAACTATATATGAAACATGTGTTACACACACACACACACACACACACACACACACACACACACACACACACACATGTATATGTATGTATGTATATACATGTATTATGTGTGTGTGTGTGTATACACACACACATACATATATATATGTATATCTGTATGTATGAATGTATGTATGTATGTATGTATGTACACATACACACACATATAGTTGAAACATACAACAATCATGTGCATTATGTGTATCATGCCATTAGAGAAAAAATATAAATAATGCATGATATGAATCATGGCACCATAATAAAAAGTAATTAACATATAAGTAATGTCAAACAATTTTCATAAAATGTTACATATAAGGCCCAAAGATTATATATAAGGGACATGTGAATGTTGTATAAAATCATAAGGCCAAGGGCCACAAATAATAATCAATCTAGTCCTAACTTATCATGTAGTAAAGGAAGAATTAAGTGTAGAGAAATAAATATTAGTCTATGTCAATCATATGTATCAATGTCATTGTTACTAAATAACATAGCATAGTGTAAAGTATGAGTGATTAGAAAAACATTTGTATTATATATAGATCATTTTATTAGAGAGGTTCTAGATAAATATAACCTATTAAAGTGTTCATAGAGAATGAAGATATTCTCCTAACTTAGCAAGGTTGTTGGGTAAAAGGGAAGCTTAATATCAAAGAACCATGTAATAATATGTCCTATATTACACTCAAATACTTAGTAGAAATACTTATGTATTGAAAACAAAAACATGTTATCTAATTAACATATAGTTAATAACATATGAAAATAAGTAAGATAAAAACATAAAAATGTTTTTTAAAAATTAAGTTTTTGACATTTTGATTTTTTTGGAAATTTTGGAAATTATTTGAACTTTTGATTATTTGAATGTTTTTGAATTTTTTTAATATTTAAATTTAAGATATTTTAAAAGGATAAAGAATTAAGAATACAAAAATATAACAAATAGGAGGTATTTGAAATATCCACAACAAGGTGCTAAAGCATAGTATGGTAAAAATGAAGGCAAGCAATATGCCCCCAATGTATGTGGAAAGGAGTTATATCAATTGTAGACACCTAAATTTCAGCAATTTAGTGTTGTCACTAATTATAAACATTTGAAAATTATCATTATTATTCTTACTAACCTACCCATTATCAAAAATTTGAGTTTATCTTAGTCTACTAACGTCATTATCCCCCCTCCCCTAAGCCCTCTTGTTTAAATAGTTAATTAATCAATATTAATTAACTAATCCATTACTATTTAAGTCATACACACATAATTCCACAAATAATAAATGAAACTAATTAACATTCAAAAACCACCTCATCAATTCTTGAATAAAATATTGAGTCATCCAACTATTTTCTTAGTTCTCTCAGCCAAATGTTGAGTTAAGCAACCATTTCCATTGTTCTCTCAACCAAGTGTTGAGTCATCCAGACAATTTTTTCAAACATTCAACTAAAGTTTTGAGTCATAAAAATATCTTTACCCATTCATGGAATCTTTCAACTCCCCTAAAAACATTCAACTAAATTCATAACTTTCCAACTTCTTTATACAATGCAGTTGACCTGTGGACTTAAGATCCACCATTCAAATTTAAAACTATTTAATATATTAAATCTATAAATTGAAAATAATTTATCCATGTTGAGGATTTAATATTGATATTTTGAACTTATCATCTACATGCAATCAAAATATATCAATCACTCATTGTCACATTGTTGAAATCACCTTGTATAGATATTTCATCTGAAGCAACCAAATTCAAATAATTGAATAAGAAAATCTATGCATCAAATGGATAATATTCATTGGTAAGTGAAGGTGTGTATCATTTCTATATTTCACTCATATTTGACATATATTTTTGAATTAGAGTAAGAATTTAGTTTATTTCAATTTTCTATTGCAAGATTTAGTTTTATGTATATACATTTTGGCACTCCCGATAGGACCACAATCCTAAAAACATTTAACTTATTTCTCATTGGATTTTTAGAGTGGTTTTCACATTATTTAATTATATAACTATTATAACAATTTTATGTTAGAAGTTTTTAATTGTTACATGTGAAATTTGACTAGTTTTGATTGTTTTTACTCAGTTATAGTCATCTTCTAATTTTTAGTTAAGTCATCCTCTACAATAGAAAAAACACTCTAAAGATCAACAAAATCATTTTCTTAACATTTTATGTGTTTTTAGGTTCTAATATATGTAGGTTTCCAATAAAATGAATGTATCCTCAACATTAGTAAACTCATCCTTAACATCAATGAACTCATCCTTGACAATAGAAAACTCATCCTTAGCATTAGTTAACTCATTCTTGACAACAAAAAACTTATCGTTAACATTAGATAAATCACTTTTGATATTAGTGAACTCATATTTAACATTAGTTAATTCATCCATGACATTAGCAAAATCATCTCTAACATTGGTGAAATTATCACTAATATCAAAAAAATGTTCTAGTATTTATCTATTGGCTTTTCTCCGATTCTTATTTTTCATGTTTTTCTATGTTTTATGTTTTTATACCTAATAGTGAAATTGTTTCAAGGAATGATTAAATCTTCAAGTCTAATTTTTCATTTTCTATAGTATTTTTTGAGAAAAGTGGTTTTGATCTGACTGACAGTGAATTAGTACTGAGTTTTAATGAATTTATTTTTATGAATGTTCTTTTATTGTTTTTATATCTTTTCTATTTATGACTTTGGATAAATTATAGAGTATAACTTGCCAAATATGTTTTTTGAAACTATTAACCATTTTGTGCATCATCGTGGGCCATAAATGCAAAAATCAAAACAAAATTTAGTTGGTAACGGTTTGTTTTTTAAATAAAAGTTTTACTTGCATCATTTAATTTTTATATCTTGTTTGCATTACTAGTGGCTTGTGTATGTTTTTCCTTGTCTTTAAAAGCGGTCTAAGAAATCATAAATAACCTTAGAAATTTGCGTATCCCAAGTCTAATTTTTTGTTTACGCTCTTTTCATGTACTAAAAATTGCTCTAGGAAAGCAAAAATGGATAGAATTTTTTATTTTATTTTTCTAAGAGCTCTATCAACTATGGATTTAATTTTCACATGGTAGGTCAAACCTTGTTTACCAGTGAGGTATATAAATCCAAGCATCAATTATCTTCAAGTCCTAATCTTGGTTAATCTCCAAGTGATGTGAGGTAGATTTGACCATTAATACCCATTGCTTAAATATCTCTTTACATGGAATCATGCTTCAACATACTGAATATATAGTAGAACATCCCATAGTTAATCACATAAAGACTAGTTTAAGAACCTTCAAACATAACCAATGAATAGTGTTGGGAAAATAAAATTCCTTAAAATCACTCACAACGTGCCTACCAAACTTTGAGGCATTATCGATGGCCTCTTTCTAGATTACACATCTACCTGAATAAATTGAGGTTTATATTATTTGTTTATTTTATTTGAGCCCTTGTGGTCAACCAATAATTAAGTTATTTAAACCAAAAAACAATTTATTTTTGAAACCAAACTTGTGTTTGAAAATTTGTTTTCAAACTTATTTTCAGACCAAACTTGTATTTAATGTACAAACCAAAAAAATCCAAACCAGAAACTTGTTTTCCAAACCAAAACTTGAAACTTATTTTTAAAATAATAAAATCCAAACTAATCTAAACCAAATTTTCCAAACAATATAGAAAAATCACATATTTTTGACAAATCCCTTTTTGAGTCAAAACATTCTTGAGTCAAGAATAAGAAACCTTAGCATTATGACTCCAACCACTAGGTTCCAAGCCCTTTAGAAAATTGAGATTTGTATAGAGATACATGATAATGATAATGATAGCCTCTTTGATCAAAGTGAATACATCCTTGATAATGATTTGTCTAAGTCAAGATAAAATGATGCTCAAATTAGTAACTGCATTTTTTAGCATAAAGATGAAGTCTTGTTACATATTTTATAATTAGGGGCTGATTTACCTCCTGAATTTAATCCTCAAATTTATCTCACATCATTAATAAGAGGAACTAAATCCCTCCCAATCATGATCAAAATTTGTCAAGTAGTTCCCAAAGTAGGAACAAAGCTAATATAGATTCCTCCAATAATAATCCTCAACATGTTTTCCATGTCCACATAGACAAGTGAAATATAATTCTAGATAATCAATCCCAATATGACCAATACTCCTTGTGTTTGAATGCATCTAAATATTTACCCATGACTTGGTTTATCTTCAATATTATATAAATCCATCCATTATAAAACCTTCAAATCATATATACAATAATATATCAAATAATTAAGCTTTCAACTTTTCCAAATCAAATTAAAATCAACCATAATCCTCTCCATTTAATGACACATTATTTATCCAAGAATGGAAATCTATGAAGGACATTATCAAAGGTTTTCAAGATGAGAGTCATGCCAAAATTAAAAAGTATAATTTTTAAGAATTTTGAACTGTAATAATCATCCAAAATCAAACATCCAAGGCTAGTGATTGTAGAGAAAACACACAACTATTGAACCCATAGATCAGAAGAGAGTAGAAACTAAACATAATGTATTCAATGATGGAGATGGATTGCTTATACAAAGGCTCAAATTTCATATCTCTCAAATCTATCATAACTCACAACTAAGTAGCTCAAACAATCCACAATACATAGAAGAGAAATAACTCTCTGGGTCTTTGAATGCCTTAGAGGATATGCCAATCAATAGGCTAATTGAGTGTAGGATGACTCAATTAGACAAGGTGAGTGGATGGGCTCCTCCACTATGGGTGGAAATATAATTGAGGGAACACAGTGGAATGGATGACCCCATTCACCCACTTAGTGATCCCATGTACTCACATGTGAATTATGACATCAATATGATGTCATAATGGCCTCATAGATCTAATTAGCCTCCTAAGAAAGGTGAAGTACAAATGTGTATTACATACCTACACCAATACCCCCTTAAGCCTAGCTTAGGTGGATAGAATAATTGGGTCCTGACAACTAGGCCTAATAAGGTACCCAAGTACAATGCAACTCTCAAAAAATTGAATAAAAGGAGAAAACCTAGTGGGAAAAAACTCCCCCCTAAAAAAGAGAAAAGAAGAGAAGACTAAAAGACCCCTTAAAAGATAATGATGAAGCAATCAACACTCCAAGTACATAGTGATGATCCCAAATATCCTACAAAGTATGAAAGATGTGTGTCTCCACAAATAAGAGAGAGAATGTATGAGCAAAATGTTGCATGGTGAATGTTATAGTATTCTCTCTATAATAAATGATGTCTTTTCCTTTTAGAAAAAGGAAAACCTGAGCTATCAAACTACAAAATACCCACTCAAGTGGAATGAAAGTAGGAATCATGATGTATATCTCTTTAAAATGCTCAAATTTTTCTTGGTAATGCTTAAATGTGCCAAAGTCTTATTAGGTATCACAATCCTAATAGTAGAAGATGGCAATGAATAATAATACAATGAAGGGGAGAGAACAGCTAGAGAAGAAGATAGACATGGAATATTTGTTGAAATAATGTCTATGGGAAAAGGAGAGTAAGGTTTAATAACCATCAAAATTGAAGATGATACAACAGATGAAGTACTCAACGCTGTAAGATGAATGTCTATAGGAACATATGAATCAATGATACTCTCAATGTGTATACTCTCACTGAAAATAATAGATTTCTCCAAAGTGAAAATCTATGAAGTCTCTAGAAGAACATCTTGAATAGGGATAGAAGTAGAATCTATAATAAGATAATTGAGATCAGGTATAATCTCATCTTGTGGTGGTGTCTTGATAGAAGGAAGAGCATTATCCACAATGGATGTGTCATCACAAGAAATAAAAGTAGGAGGAGAGAGTACAATAGTCTCAAAAGAGACAATAAGAAGTAGAAGAGTGATATAAGTCATAGTAGGATCTCTGAAAAGAGACTATAATATTCTCCAAATGGTGCATGGACACTCTGTATATTCCACATGACAATGAAGATCCATGGAAACATGAAGTAGCAGAGTGTAAAAAACCTTGTCAAAAAAATTAGTCCACTTATTGAACCAAATAGGATCAATGGGTTCAAGAATATATCCATATAAGAACATAATACAATTCATATGTGTGAGCAAGTGTTCTATATAATCATGTCATGAAAAATAATTATCCTTTTTGATAAGGATCACTGGAGATGAAATAACTCTCCTCCTTTGGAGTCTATTAAATGGGGTCGACATGATTGAGAGAAGATACCAGAGAAGTGCACAAATACATAGTACAAACTATAATGAACCCTTAAAGCACACTCAAATATGAGGAAATTGAGCACAACCAAGAATGCATACAAGTGAGAAATTAGTTTTAGAGTGGGTAAAAAATTGTGCATGCTCTATATATGGACTTTGTACTAGGACAAAAATGATTCCATATAGATGAGAGTAATCAGTGCATACAGATAACAGTGTAGAATGTAGTGGGGCCCATAGCACAAGTAACCCCTCTAAATATGGCACTTTATAACTTTAGCGTGTTTCATAATGCAAATATGACCAAAGTGTGGGAGATGAAAAATATTAAGTTTTGAAAAAGATGGTGCTCAATTTTTAACTACCAATCAAAATTTATGTCACAATAAAATTATTGTAAATGAGGCCTATTTAATAAAACAACACTATAATATTTTAAAACTCATCCAAATAAGGGGCAATGGTAACCTTTTAACTACTCATTAGAACTAGAATAAAATGTAGAATGCAATGTTTTTATTTGTGAGGGGGAATTGGCCTCCTAAAAACCCGATCCTCACCCTTCATCTTCGACAGGCAAGAGAAGAGGATAAATTAAAAAACCAATCAATAATCTCCTTTACAATATATAATGTTTTTATATAAAAAACAAGTAAAAAATCTTTATTATTTTGAATTCAAAACAATAAAAAATACCTCCATGTTATAGTGATCTCTGCTGACTAATGAAAGACCCCAATAATAACATTGCCCCCGCCATCATAGTTACCCCACCTTGCTTATGTCTCCCACTTGATAAAATATTCACCCCACAAAAAAGGTTAGCCATTCCTTAAGTCATCATGTCCCCCACATTTATAAAATGCTCTAAAATCAAGCTTTAAAATAAACTAGATCAATAGACTTATATAATAATGTCAAATTCTTATTTTAAATCTTTTCATAAAATAAACTTTTATTGTGGAGACTGTTGCATGGGAAATGGCAAGTTGTCAACATAATACGATGAGATAGGGAAGGTCAGGTGGTTAGACCAACCTAAGGAGTGGAGGTGGCTCAACATAAAATAACAAGCATGCATCCATGGCTCTAAAAAAGAACTTCCCAACACATAGGCCGATGGTGGAGAGGCAAGGCCAGGAGGATGGTGACGTCAATAAATCATAGTGAAGAGGTGAGATGATGATAGCCTACTGGGAAGATTTTGTCATCAACTTATATCTTAATGGTAACTAAGTAGAAGTCCACCATCACTAGAACACTCCACAAACCATTTATCTATTCTAACTATCACCAATTTCTCTTTGGGCATCCGACCACTTGTCAATTTTAACAACACGACATGAATGGGTGGATGAGACCATCTACATGATGATGGAGAGGCTATGTGAATGGCAAGAGAAAATAGATAACAAAGAGAACCATGATTTCTCCAACTAGATCAATATCCAACGAGCTTTCTAAACCTGCACAAAAAGCATCCTAAAAATAGTACTACCCCTCTTTTTAGTTTAAAAAATACCCCTAAATTTTTTTTATTGCTTAAGGATTTTTTAATTCAAAATAATTCTAAAATTTCATAAACCCTATTAGAAATAGATCAAGAATACAAAATAGTATACTACTCAAGATTTCAAATAATTATAACAAAATGAATATGGTGTTTGATCCTAGTACATGGAGCTCTTATACCATGTGATAAAATTGGACGTCTAAGACCGGTGACTATAAAGTGAACACACAACTATTGAAGCTAAAAATCAAAAAGGATTCAATAAGAAGAGAGCATAAAATGAACACATTGTATTCAATAATAGAGATGGATTACTTATACAAAGGATCAACTTTTATAACTCTCATAGCTCTAAAATCTATCACAACTCACAACTAAGTAGCTCAAACAATCCATAATACATAAAAGAGAAATAGGTCTCTAGATTTCTAAATGACTTGGAGGATAGGCCAATAAATATGCTAGTTTTGTGCAGGATGACTCAGCCAGACAAGGTGAGTGGATGAGCTCCTCCACTATGGGTGGATTTACCACTAAAGGAACATAATGGGATAGATGAACCCATCCACCCACTTAGTAACCCATGCACTCAAATGTGTATTATTACATCAAGATAATGTCATAATGAGCTCATAAATCTAATTATCCTCCTAAGCAAGGCAAAGTATAAATGTGTATTAAATACCTACACCAACAAGCACATACATTTTGATGAAAACATGATGAGATTACCTTTTACTTCTCACTTCAAACCTCCAAAGCTCTTAAAAAAAAAGAAAATTGACCCTAGAAATCACATCAAATAATTATATATGTCTTTCTAAGAGGTTGACTATAGTGATAACTATTTATTTAGGCATTTCCTAAGGAGTTTAAATGGTCAATCAAGGTTTATAATGGTTCCTATTTCTACCAAAGGTTTCTATTACCACCTTTTCCAATCTCGTTAAGAGATTTTTATAGAATTTTTCATATAATGCAGAACATGAAACCACTATGTTAGACCTATGCAATTCCCAATAACAAAATGGGGAAAGTTTCCCCTCCTTCATGCAAAGATGATTTGGATTAACTAGTAGGTTTGCTCGAAACATTCCTAAAAAATATTTAATTACTATATTTACCACTAATCTTAATCCAAATACGGCTTTCCATATCTAAGTCCATTGAGACAAATTATTTGATGAAATTATCAAAAAAAGAGTTCAAATAGAATGATCACTAATAAGTAAATGACTTGTTAAAATATTTCATAAAGATAACCAAGGTAAATCCCAAGCTAATAAACCCAATTTTTTTAAAAAGAATAAAAATGTCATATGTGATGGGGTAATTGATACCTAACATGTTCAAAATTTTCAATCTACCTCAAACATTACCATACCTAGAGGTTAGCCCAAGCAAGAGACTAAATGTGGGACTTATACTCCTTTGGGTGAATCCCTTAAAGTTATTTTCCATAAACTAGTGTCTACGAACATGATAGTGTTCCCACATACCAAACCATTAGATGAAAACATAACCAAACCAAAATAGTATAAGAAAAATGAATATTTTTAATACCAAAAATTTAAAGGTCACTCCACCAATAGATGAATGAGTTTTAACAACTATGTCTGATATTTAATTGATCGAGAAGACATAGAAATAAAAAGCAATGCATCTACATCAAAAAATAAAAAACCTATATAAATACCAAGATCACTTTCTAAATCATGACCAACCTCAGTCTCACACAAATCAAGGTCAAAACTAAGAAAGTAATATCAACTCCAAAAATTCAACCCATCTAGTTGACGTTGTCATAAGTCATGTCCAACACATTGATAATCATGTAGTAACAATCAAATTCAAATCCCAAGATTATGTGGTCACCACTCGGCACACAAAAATCATTGTCTCAAGGCCTTTTCTACCCACTTCTAAAGGTAAACACAATATCATAGAGTATATTAAGAAGATACCAGCCTAAATATCCATTTTAGACCTCCTCAAAACATCCATTGCTTACAAATATATCTTATACAAAGCCTTAAAATTTCAAAAATCATATAGGAAAATGACCCATCAAACTTCCAAGCACTTTTAAGACACTTGTCCTCAAGATACCAAGACACATTTTATCAAAATTATATCCCCCATATATGTCATTCTTATAACTTACCCTTATATATCAAAGTCATTACTATAAAGCATAAACTCAAAATGGTACTTTTAGACAATGGGTCCAATTTGAATATATGCATTCTAACATTGATCAAACATATATGTTATATAATAGTAGCATTAGAGCTTATACCATCACCATAAAGTCTTATGACAACAAAGAATGACAATCATTTGGTACGATACATCTTCCCATTATGGTGGGGCTTGTCACACACCAAACCTTATTTCATTTCATTGATATTGACCTTCCATACAACATCCTCCTTTTTTGACCATGGATTCATGTCATGCACACCATTCCATACATCCTTCATCAATGCATTAAATTACCCCATTCTGGTATGAAAGTTACTACCCAATGATTCCCAACCCTTCCAATATTGTAAATTATTACAAGGGTGATACCATAAATAAAATTACTTTCCTAATATAGAAAATGCCTATGAATCCATAAAAACATAATCACCAAAGCTTTAAAACTATATTCACCTACATGATCGACCACTTATGACCCTAAATTCACATTCCAAATTTGAAAACCAACCTCCCACTTCCTTAAATCCAAATTCAAAATCATTAACAAAGGTATGGGAGAATATGAAATATAAGACTCCTTCCATTTAGGAAAACTACACGTATTTTACCAACCATGGTAGGGCACACTATAATAATAAAACATAGATATCCCATCAATATGATAAAACCTCTTTTACAAAAGGAGGACTTCTCTTAGATGAACAAATTGAAATTTCAAATGGTTTATGGCTATACAGTGATGGATTTTCAACATCTTTTTAAAAGAGTGAGTTTCTTTAGCTAAGTAAATCATTTATAATATTATGAACTATAAAGGCAAAGGTATTTGGTATCCATGAACAAGGCATTATGATACCCATAATTTCAAAAGAAAATAAGGAATATTATGGCATTGGATATAAACTGTCTAATGGTGACCCATATAATTACATCAATGACTTTACATTGATGTCTGACAAGTCTTCTTCTGAGGACAAAATCATTTCTATTCATAGATGATTCAAAGAACTTGCATCTAACAATCTCTTTGATGGCACATCCTATTAGAGGTACAATCATTGAGATGGGGTGAATTATTGATCCCAAATAATCCAACTACAATTCCAAATCTCTCAAACCCTTAATCAATAAATGCATACATTCATGAAGTATACACATCATTCATAGAAATAAGCAAGAAAGACAATGCAAGATCAATCACATAACACCTGACATATGTGGGAAACCCTCTTAGGGAATAAAACCCACTAGAACTTACAATTGGACTACTATATTATAATAACAATAAATAATTTAGACCATTTGCAACTGATCAAGGAACTATAATCCCTATTTAGTGAGACTACAATCCCATAAGGTGTTGCCACACCTATCTAGCTGAGTTACAACAAAAACCAAAATTTTTAGCAATTATCACCTTTCAAAGAGGTTGTAATCACTGTAGATGTTGAGTTACCACAACAAAACCTTGAACACATCCACCTTTGCAATGATGTCTTCAACACCTAATGATGGACCTCTAATTATCACTCTTCACCTCCGCTCATACTCAAATAATAAAAGCATTATTCTTCCAATAGAATTATGACTAATAATTCATACAAACATTATTCAAACTTATCTTCTCGTCAACTCATCCATGGGGCACTCTACCCCTCCTTCTCTCCACTGAACATACACACAATCCTCTCTCCAAGTTTCTCCCAAGTCTCTCACATCAAGTCGAAACACCATCATCTTTGGTTTCACTATTTATAGAGAATACTTGATAATCACTACCTTGTTTGGCCATTAGGCATGATTTAATCCTTAATTAATCTTCCACATCAATACATGGCTTAAAATCAATCTTCCTATGCCATCCATAGCATTTATAGGTCGCCCTTAAGGAACTACAACTTTTAATAAGGCCCTTGTAGCCTTTATAGGTCTCATGTGAACACATTCACTCCTTTAAAAATTCATTGAAAAAAAAAGAACACAAAACCACTACCACAAGCATGGACCCATTCCATATGATCTATGGGTCCCCCTTAAATTCCAACAACCAACATAGAACACTTTTGCATAAGTACAATTCGTTTAAACAACATTCTATGCACATAGTCATTATGAACAAACACATAATCATCTTCTAAGCCATTTTTCATATTATATACAATTATTCAAATATTCATAATGAACATATATCATCTCATGGAGTCTACAACACTACCCAATAGCCAATTCATCTTGAAATAATATCAAAACAAGTTTGATTACTCTTCTTGGGTCACTTCCAGAAAAAGCATGAATACACAGTCAACTTTGAACCTTAATATCTATGTTTGTACAAACTTTCGTATCTTCAAATATATATTTATAGATGAATCTTGAATTCCTATACAATTTCACTTTTTACACCATGAGCAAATTCTACTTGGATTGAAAGGTATAGTCCAAAAACTAGACACTAGTATTTCCTTCATAAATTAATATTCAAATACAAATGGTCACAATTAAACTTCTAACACTATGTTTGCATATTGTTTCCTCTTAGCTTTAGATCAATATCATACCATAAAAATTTTATGAACTTTAATGTATAGGCACCAATTCTCAAATTTTAAACCTCAATTACTTTGACCTCATCTTGTGTAATCTAGAAACTTTGGTTCAACATGCTTCATCAATCTATGTGGATTAGTCATGTCTTTACTTTAAAGTTCTCATCATTAAATAAATATATACGAACCCCAACTTACTATTATATCCTTATCCTTTACCTTTTCTCATATGTTAAATGTTAATCACTTCTTACCATTATGCTTAACACACATCGTTACATCAATATTTTATGATTTCGTACGAGCCATTAGATCTTCACTAGGTCCATATCTTTAACATCATGAAAATTGACTAAGTATAGGGACCAATTAAAATATTCTTGGAGATCCAAATTTGTACAAATATATATTTTTCCTCGATCAATATCATGACCTATTATTTGCATCATATGAACACCTTTCATAGGGGAATCAAACCATGTAACAATATGCTCCTAGAACCCTTGTTGTGCAAGATATAACGCCATTAATCTAATCACTCATATTCTTCTACCATATATCTAACTATGTCGAAACCTACCTAAGAGGCCAAATTTTAACATGCATAACTTTTGATGCACTTTAGTGATAGTCCTGTAATTTAGCACAAAACAACTATGCACAAAAATAAACAAATCCATATGATCACCTTCTCCTGAAACATCCACATATGTGAGATATGTTACCATCAAAAAATTTACTCAGCTCTTCATTACCTCATTCAAATTTGTCCAAGTATGGGAAAACAATATCAAATTGCCTAGGAGCCCAACTTTGTACTTGCATATCTTTTTCCATGCTTAGACACATGACCTGGGATTTATTGCATAAGAACTAGGTAAGACACTTAACAAACCCATGTGATCATTTTGTCCTAAAACCTCCACTCATGTGAATTTTTACCTCATCAACATGCTTACTCAACTCTACTTGCCATATTACAAATATGACTATGGGAAAACACTATAAAAGTCCCTGAGAGCCAAACATTGCACCCATATATATTTGATCATGCTTCATTTCATGATGTAAGATCTAGTGCATAACAACTAGGGACTAATTTTATCACAACCATATGATCAACTCCCCTTGAATCCTTCAAATGTGGTAATGGTGATGTCATCAAACTACTTACTCAGATTTTTTGCCACTGGACTCAAAGTGTCTAGATGAAAACTATAGATAGTTAGATGAATTCTAATCATGCACACAAGCACTAAAACAACCATGGACCTATGATAGGACCCCTTACACATGTTCAATACTTCAAACTCATCCTTGAACATCTCTAACCATGCCAAAACTGAAGATCAACCAAGCCAACTTCAAGCACACTAGAATAAGCACATTATACACTTTGTCATTGTCACTTAGGCTATTAGGTAACTTCATCCACTCACAAATACACCTATATGACATCACTAACAACTCTCCACAATATCCCTCTTTGTCATTTATGTCAACAAACATCATATAACAATATATAGCTCACCTTCCTTCTCTCTCAAAGCATTCCCACAACAGAAACTTTCTCCCCCTTTGACATAATGACAAAGTGGGCACAAAGTGATCTTGAGGACCTAAAAATACTCTCAAATAGGAAAGGGCCATCTTATAAATATGATACAAACTCCCCTTTACCTTGAGCCTTATTTTTCTTGCCTTGATAGACTTCCTCTTGTTCCATGCCAACACTCTCTTAAACTAAACACTACAACCAATGAAGAAAGAAAACACTAAACACTAAAATCCAATGGAAATCCTCAAGAAACATCTAAGAGGGACTCCTCTTAATATTTCTAATCCATTTCATCACTTGAGCATATTTATATCTCCACACACCATGAAAAATCACCACATATACTTACTAGCCTTCTCACTCAAGCTACCATAAGGACCATCAACATAGCTTCATGCCACTCACCAAATAGGAAAACATGAACTAAACCAACCTAAAAACTTACCTTGAAATAAACATAGTTTGTTCTTTTTGTAGAAATTGATCAAAAAGCACTCTTCTTCAAACTAGGCCTATTTAGCCTCCTTGTAGCCCTACTGAAAATTTGTAGAGCCCACAAATTTATATAGAGACAAATTCAATACCTAAAACTTCATATCTGGAGTACTCTCATATGATCCCTCAATCAAACTAGTTTTCAACAACTATCTCATCTTTTTAAATATACTTCCTTCACAAACCAACTACCCAATTAGGCCTCTAACTTGACAAAAACTTGAATGACTTGAGAACCAAAAACCTTAAATTCTATATTAATATTTATTTTACCACCCATTTAACATATTAATAATCCTTAGACCTTAATTCATTATTAAGACCACTTTTCTAGCATATCCCAAAAACCTTGAATCTCAAAATAAACAAGGTCAACAAACCTCCTTCTGGTCAACGCACACCTTTGAAACTTATCACACACCTAGAGATAGTAATTACACATTTATGGATGAAATTTTTTATACTTAATACATTTGGTATCCATGAATTCCTATAAACCATTTTAGGACCTACATACTCTTAAGCACAAACTAGGAAACCCGAGAGCAAACAAAAATCTCAAATTGTACACAAAAGATATTCAAAGATTAAAATCACATAGAACACATCAAAAATAAGTGTATAAAATTTTATGAGAAAAAAACTCTACTTGACATTTCATCAAACTCATTATGCCATATGGAAACACCCATTCTGACCCTGCATAATAGCTCCTTCTCAAATCTCTAGAGCAAGCTCATGGACTTGTTGCTCCCCCTTAGCAAAAGACCTTTTATAATTGGAAATATAATCTTGCACACACAAACTTGATTCTCCACTAAAAGGAGTCTCTTTAAGAATCATATATAGAAACCTCCTCTACACCATAATTCTCTACCATGGTGTGAAACTAGGAGTTCCCCATAACACATCATATTCCTTCTCCTCCTTGATAATCTGATACTTATAGTTCTTCTTCTTCTTCTTTAGATTAAGAGAAACAAATTCCTCATCCACTATAACATTATCCTTTTCTTATATGATTGTATTAACAATACATGGAGACAACATAGATTCATGACATACCTTTTCATCTGAAGAGTCCATCCTACAATTTGGAACATCATTACTAGGCACAAATAATACATGCTCAACAATAATAAGATGTTCAATTGGATCCATACATACCTTAGGAATAGCTTCAACCAACACCATGGTCTTGTTTTTGATCTTGGTCTCTTTACTCTCAACATAAATAGACAATGAGATCTCTTAAAACTTTTCAACTTCTAAAGCATTCTCCACCTTAGCAAACAAATTACTTGGACCTACAGTCTCATCATGACTTAAACTTGTCACCTTTGGCTTCCATGTGTTAACATGCCTTCTTCCTTGCACTCTAGGATCATGATTAAACATATTCTGACTTATAGGACTTTGCTTGTAGAACCTAGTAATGTGACCTCTTTATTTACAATTGTAGCAAATCATTCTTCTTCAAGTGAAATCATTTTCCCCTACCTGATATGGATAAAATCTTGAAATGTGTCCCAAGTCTTAAAAAATAAATTAAACTATTTATTTTGAAGCAAACTTACCTTACATTGTCATATTTGGACATTACTTAGCAAAGTGTCCCTCATCAAGATAGTTGAAGCATATAACTCTATTCACACCTTTTGACTAATGACCCCCATCATAGTTCCATTAAAACTCATTTTTAATAGGTCTCATGTAATCTCTATCTCTATGCCAAAACTATTCACATGTGTAATAGTAACCATTGAATCTTGCATACCTCATGGCATTTAACTATCCAATTTGATTTGTCTTTACTCTGGCAACACCTTCATTCCTTGTTTGATGATTTGTCTTCAAAGGCTAATCCACCTTTCTCACATTAGTCTTTGTCTTGTTTTGAGTTGCATTCATTGTTTCTTCTTTCTATCCAAGGCCAGTTCTATCGTATACATGCTTTTAACCATTTAAAATATCATCTAGATCACTTGATATTTTTTTAAATCTCACAAATGTCTTCACCTTACTATCAGATTTCTGTAACTCATATTTCAAAGACATAATCTTAGAAGCATACCTTGAGAATTCTTCTTCTTTGGATTTTAGACTTTCAAACATAGATTCCAATTTAGAATTAAGAAACATGATAGCACTTTCATGCTCCCTAGAGTCTTCAACCAATCTTGCTTCAAACATATTAAATTTCACCTCATATTCCTTGATATTAGATTTCATCTTCTTATTGATCTTCTTCTCAATCTTTAGTTCTTCAAGAGCATTAATCAATACAGTCTCACATTCCACCTCATCTTCATCATCATTTGAATCACTCCAAGTAGATACCTTTTAATGTGAGCAACTTCTTTCCTTAGCCATGAACAGAGTTTCATCATTGGCAAGACCATCATCTTCATGATCATAATCTAAGTCACTATCTTCACTCTCATCTGATGAGTTGCAATATTATTTGGTATAGAGACTCTTCTTATTCTTGAAGGACTTCTTGTTGTTATACTTTTGAATCCTTTCTTCCTATATGTCTTCATGTTTTCATCTTGACCTTCACCATGCTCTTTATCATCAATATTTTCATGTTTATGAGGGCAATTCCAAGAAAAATGTCCTATCTTTCCAAAGTTGAAACATTTGAAGGGTAGTTTACCCTTATACTTCCCTGAGCCTGTATTCAATTTCCTAGTAATCAAAGCAATGAGTTCATCCTCATCAATGTTAGAGATGTCATCCTCTTTGGATTTCTTACCTTGGAACTTATTCTTGGGCTTCATCTCTATCTTGAGTGTCTATTCTTTCTTTGTTGGTATATCATCATTTATTCTCATCTCATATACAGTAAGGGTGCCATGCAATTGATCCATCTTAAACTAAGTAAGATCATGACTCTCTTCTATAACAGATAATTTTGGATCAAACTTGAGAGATAGAGATATTAATACCTTTTGGACTACAGTAGCCTCTTTAAGATTCTCTCTAAGTCCTCTAATGATGTTCACAGTCTCATCAAATCTCTACAAAAAGGATTCCATAGAATCTTCTTCCTTCATCTTGAGACTTTCAAATTACCTTCTGTGAGTTTGTAACTTAGCAAGATTGACCTTTGAATCTCCTTCAAAAATGATCTACATTTTGTCCCATATCTCTTTAGAATTTTTACAATGGATTACCTTGGTATATTCAGTCTCTAAAATACCATAAGTGATAGCATTCATTGCTTTAGAATTATTCTCAAACAACTTCTTGTCTATAGCACTAGATGGAGGAGTAGTAGGATCAACATAACCATCCAAAATAGATTACCATAGTTCAAAACCTAGGGATATAATATATTTCCTCATCCTTTCACTCCAAAAATCATAATTAGATCCATTGAACATTGGTGTTTGATTAGTAGAGAAACCTCCTTGATGACTACCCATATTGTACCTTAGATCACCTTCAAGCTGTTAAGCCTTTACCAAAGGACTATCTATGATACCAATTGTTAGAGGTATAATCACTGGGGGTGAATCAGTGAGCCTAGATAATCCAACTAAAATTTTAAATCTCTCAAAATTTTAATCAATACATACATACATTCAAGAAGCATACATATCATTCATAGTAATAATCAAGAGAGACAATGCAAGATCAATCACATAACACATGACATATGTGGGAAACCCTCTTATGGAATAAAAATCACTATAACCTACAATTGGACTACTATATTATAATAAAAATAACCATTTTATACTAGCTATAACTAATCCAGGAACTATATTCCCTATTTAAAGAGATTACAATCTCACAAGGTGTTGCAACACATGTCTAGCTAAGCTATAATGACAAATAGAATTTTTATCAAGTATCACCTTACAAGGATGTTTCAACCACCTTAAATATTGATCTTCCACAACAACACCTATGAACACATCTACCTTTGTAATAATGTCTTCAACACCTGATGATGGACCTCTGATTATCACTCTTCACTTTCACTCATAGTCAAATAACAAGAGCATTATTTTTTCAATAGAATTATGACCAATAGGTCATAAAAATAGTCCTTAACTGATATGGTCATAAACTCATCCATATATCACTCTATCCCTCCTTCACTCCACTAAACACACACAAGCCTCTCTCCAAGTCTCTCCTAAGTCTCTCACATCAAGTCTATAAACCATCATCTTTAGTTCCACTATTTATAGAGCATACTTGATAATCACTACCTTAATTGGCCATTAGGCAGGACTTAATCCTTAAATCATCTATCACATCAAGACATAACTCAAAATCAATCTTAATAGGTCAGCCATAGCATATATAGGTCACCCTTAAGGAACTACACCTTTTAATAAGTCCCTTGTAGCACTTATAGGTCTCATGTGAACCCATTCACTCCTTTAGCACTTCATTAAACAAAAAAAATAACATAGAGACATTAACAAAATCATGTACCCATTCTATTTTATCTATAAGTCCCCCTTAAGTGATAACAACCAATGTATAACACTCCTACTTAAGCACAATTTGCTTAAACAACTTTATGTGCACATAGTCATTATGAATGAACACATAGTCACCTTATAAATTATTTTTCATACTATATACAATTATTAAAATATTTATAATACAAAACCAGTATCCTCATGGAGTCCAAAACACTTCCCAATATCCAATTCATCTATAAATAATATCAAAACAAGCTTGATTACTCTTCTCATGTCACTTTCAGTTTACGAATGAACACAGTCAACTTTGAACCTTAATATCTATGTCTATACAGACTTTAAGATCTTTAAATTTATATTCATAGATTAAATTTGGAGTCCTCTACAAGTTTTATTTTTACACCATGAGAAATATCTACCTAGATCAAAAGATATGGGCCAAAAACTAGACATTGGTCTTCCCTTCATAAATTCAAATATTCAAATGCAAATGGTCACAATTAAAATTCTAACACTATGCTCACATCTCATGTTCTTTTAACTTTAGATAAATCTCACACTATTGATCTTGTCTAAACTTTAATTCATAGGCTCTAATGCTTAAATGTTAAACCTTAGTCACTTTGACCTCGTATTATGCAATCTAGAAACTTTGATTCAACATGCTCTATCGATCTCTATGGATTAGTCAGGTCTTTACTTTAAATTTCTAATCATTTGATCAATCTGTACAAACCTTTTCTTTTCATTATATCCTTTAAATTTTCTTATATGTTAAACATTGATCACTTCTTACCATTTCACTCAAAATGCACCATTAGATCAATCTTGTATGATCGCCTGTGAGGGTTTAGATATTTAACATCATGTAAATTGATTAAGTATAGGGAACAACTATAATATTATTGTAGAGTCAACTTTGTAAAAATATATCTTTTTCCTCAATCAATATCATGACCTCGTATTTGCACCATATGAACACCTTTCATATGATAATCCAACCATGTAACAATCTACTTCTAGAACCCTCACACGTACGAGATATAGTGCCATTAATCTACTCAATTATATTCTTCTTACATAGAGCCAACTATGTCAAAACTTTATTAATAGGCCAACTTTAAACATGCATAACTTTTGATATGCTTCAGTGCTTATCTTACAATTTAGTAAAAAACAACTATGTACTAAACTAAATAAACCTATATGATCACCTTCTCCTATAATGTCCACACATGTGAGATATGATACCATAAAAATACTAACTGGGCTCTTCCTTGCCTCATTCAAATTTGGCTAAGTATGGGAAAATAATATCAAACTATCTGGGAGCCCAACTTTATACTTACATATATTTTTTTACACTTAGATGCATGACCTAGGATTTAGCACATAAGAACTAGAAAAAATAATGAAAAAACCCATGTGACCATTTTGTCCTGAAACCTCCACTCATGTGAATTCTTACCTCATCAATATGCTTACTCTACTTTGCTTGCCATATTGTAAATATGACTATGGGAAAACACTGTCAAAATATCTAAAAGCCTAACTTTACACCCACATATATTTGATCATACTTCATTCCATGACTTGAGATATGGTGCATAATAACTAGGGACTGATGTGATCACAACCATATGGCCAACTCCCCTTGACTCATTCCCATGTGGCAATGGTGACATCATCAAACTACCTACTCATATTTTCTACCACTAGACCCAAAGTGTCTAGATGAAAACTATGGAAAACTAGATGAATTATACTCATGTACATAATCACTCAAAAAACCATGGACCTCTAATAATACCCCTTACACATTCTCAATAATTTAAACTTGTCCTTGAACATTTGTAAACATGACAAAACTAAAGATCAACCAAGCCAACTTCAAGCACACTAGAATAAGCACATCACACACTTTGTCATTGTCATTTAGGCTATTAGGGAACTTCATCCACTCACAAGGACATCTTCATGACACCACTAACAACTCTCCAACACATCAATCCTCACCCTTGAACTCTAATATCCTGAACTCATAGATTGGGACCAAAAACATCCAATAGCAGAAGATTATTTTCAAAATGAATAGGCACTTATAGAGTTCATAGGAATCAAGGATAATATTCCATTAGGTGACCAAAAAAAAGGTCTTGAGATCATCTTGCATAGATCAACATAATTTTGGGAACAAGAAGAGCTCCTTAGTTTAAAACAATAAAAAAAAACACAAAAGTAAAAAATCTATGTCCTTTAGTGAAAACCTCTTTTAGGCGTTATCATACAAAATAAATAAATAAATAAATGACAAGTCTATTGGTTAAAACCTATCTGACATGCCAATAAAAAAGGAACTCAACCTTCTATTATAACCAACACAAATTCAATATGGTTCCACTTTTTTGATGAAATAATTTTTTGATGTAAACATTGGCATAGAGGAAAACCCTAATATTTTCAAATTGGTAGCTACCCTCAGTGATGAAGAGTAGGAAATATTACCATTCTCTTGAAATAGTTTTCTAATGTTTTTTCATGGTTATATTTATACATTCTGAGCTTATATATATATATATATATATATATATATATATATATATATATATATATATATATATATATATATATATATATATATATATATATATCATTTATGGTTCATCACTTGCTAGTTCATGTGGATGCCAAACTAGTCAAATCAAAAATCAAAAACATGCTTCCTAAGGTGACATTGTTGGTCAAAGAATAATTGAATAATAATTTAGAGGTTGGATTCATTAGGCCTATTGACTAATCTAAATGGATCTTCAATATCATTCCGTTTAGTAAAAACCTTACAAGAATTAGTGTGTATAAACTTTCAAGACATTAATAAGTCTTTCCAAAATGGTGACTTTCCACTCCCAACATTGAAAAGATAATAGATTATACAACATGGCATGAGATTTTATCTATAATGAATGGATTTTCAAGTTATAATCAAATCAAAATTTCACCTAATGACCAACACAAGATAGTATTTATCACACCTTGGCATACTTTTTGCTACCAAGTTATGTCATTTGGTCTAAATAATGCGAGATCAACATATTAACAAGCAATAATAATCATTTTTCATGATATGTTCCATGATATTATGGAAGACTATGTTGATGGAATATTGGCCAAATATAAAACTAGGGAAGAGTATCCTATAGTGTTGTGCATAATATTCACAATACTAAGGGAAAATAAAGTGTGCTTGAATCTTGAAAAGTGTGTTTTTGGGTAACATCAAGAAAATCTTGGGTTACATTGTATCAATAAGAGGTATACAGGTTTATCCCATAAAATTCAGAGCTATAACAAAAATGCCACAACCTATTAATCTCAAATAGCTTCATATTTTTCAAGATAAAATCCAATCCATCCAAAGATTCATTTCACAACTTGTAAAAAAATTCCAACCATTCTCTCAACTTTTAAAAAAGGATATTATTGTACATTGTAATGAAAATTGTCAATAGGCATTTGAGGATCTCAAATAATACATATTAAATATGCCAGTCTTAATGCCTCCCACTCCAGGGAAACTATTTATTTTGTATATATTAGCTACTCAACATGTCTTTGGGGCACTTTTATCATATCTTGATAAACAAGAAACAAAAATATTTGTCTGCTACTTGAACAGAACATTGGTGTCTTAAAAAATCAAGTACTCCATAATTGAAAAATCATGTATATTTGTTGTCCTCATTTCACAAAAGCTTCAAAATTACATACTTAACAATCACACTAAAATAATTTTTAAAGTGGATCCACTCAAATACCTCATTTTAAAATCAGCACTTAAAATATGGATGGCTATGTGCATCATCTTGTTAAGAGAATTTAACATTGAGTATCTAAATCAAAAGGAAATTAAGGGAAAATTTATAGTGAATTAGTTAGCAGATGCACCTTTGATATATAATAACCCATTAAATATTGAATTTTCAGATGAATCTATTTTATGTATTGATGATGCATCATAATGGTAGTTACACTTTGATGGTTCCTTTACCACACATGGCTTGGGTGTAGATATCTTCCTAATGACTCCATAAGGTGATCTTATCCCAAAGGCATTTAGAACATGATTTCCTTACACCAATAACATTTTAGAATATGAATCCTTTGTTTTTGGTTTAAGGTTTGAAAATAACCATCTAATGGAGTATTAAACACCTATCAGTATATGGACATTCATAGCTCATAATAAACCAAGTCAATAATGAATATCAAGAAAAATATGAGAATCTTGTTCCATACAAAAAAATGGTTGAATGTTTGAAATAGTACTTAAGTATTTATAATATAAGTAGGTTCCTCATGATGATAATATTTCAACAAAATAAATGGCAATCATTATTTCCCTCCTTGAAATTCATAAAGACATCCAAAAAATCCAATTCTTGGTCGAACAATTATTGATATATGCTTATAAAATTTATGAATCTCGTATGGGTTTTGAAGTTTTTGGTCTCAACTCCCTATAATATCAGGAAATTTACACTTACCTTCATGAAAACATTATCCCATAAACCTTACACATAACCATAATAGATCCTTTATCCAATGCATTTCCCATTTCACACTCGTTAGTGACACCCTATATCAAGAGGCTATGAAAAAAAATTATTTTGGTGTTTAAATTTAGATGAGGTCAATTTAGCCATCAAGGAGGTCCATGGTTTAGTTATTAACACACACACTAGTGGTATAGTCCTTGCCAATTAATAGTAGGGTACTATTGTCCTACAATAGAAATAAATGCCTCTTAATATGTCAAGAAGTGCATAGCATGTCAAAACCATAGGGATCTCATCCATAGACCATATTAAGCTTTGCATCACATTACAACTTCATGGCCCTTCTCTACATGGGGGATTGATCTCATTGGAAAAAATAACCCCAACTCATTAGATGGCCACAAACATATAATCATTGCTACCAACTACTTCACCAAATATATGGAGGCAATCCCTCACACCTATGTAGTTGGTAAAAAAATCTAAATTCATTCTTATTCATATCATTTTCTAATATATTATCCCCTCCACAATCTATTATGATAACAATAAATCATTTTTTTTTAAATGGTGTAAAATCCCTATGTGATCACTTCATATCTATCACAAATGATCCACACCTTATTACCCTCAAGTTAATGTCAAATAAGAGGTTTCCAATAAAAACATCCTCAAAATCCTAAAGTAAATTATCAATTATGTTGGTCATGACTATCATCTACATCTCTATCCTACCTTATTGGCTTACCACATAAGCATTTGCACACCCTTGGGGTAACCCCTTATTCACTAGTCTATGAAACTGGAACCATTTTTCCAATTAATATTGAGCTACAATCCTTGTGGTGTATTTAATTAAAAACCCTCAATAACGATGAGGAATACAAAGATATAAGGATACATTAGTTAGATATATTTGATGATAAATGTCTAAATTCACTCAATCATCTATATGCTTACCAGAATAGGCTTCACCATAGTTATAAATAGAAGATCAGAGCCAATGAGTTTTAAATTAGAGACCTTGCCTTGAATAAAAATCATAAAAATACAATGAAAAATTGGGAAATAAAGGCAAATTTCATCCTAATTGTTTAGGTCCCGATTTTGGCATAGCTAAACATGGATCAAGTGCCTACAAACTAGCTACTAAAGATGGACAATATCTTGATGATCCCATGAACATAATTCATCTCAAGTAATTATATGACTAATAGACCCAATATTGTTGAAAAAATAATTTTAAAAAATCAATATCAAAAAAGAGTAAAACAAATAAGCATCCAAAAGTGAAAACCATTCTTATGGATCTTTGGGCAAGTACCATGGGGAAAACTAGTTTATAGTGCCATCTGTAAATTTTATTGTCTATAAGTACCCATTTTATTTGTGGAATCCTCACTCCATATCATCCCATAGTATCCACATATACCAATTTTAATTCATTCTAACCATTTACTTCACTAAGTCATCCCATCCTTGCAAGTACCCATCATTTGTCTAGTTTTGACCATTGATGAAAATGTGAAAGAGGTCTTGACCTACATTCAAAAAAATATTGGTACATCCAAAATATTATGATAACATGTCATAGTACATTATATTTTTTTATGATTTATGATTGATTATATGAATCCTACTCAATATATGGTTATTAATCTTTCATCTCACTTGTATTTCATCCTTTTTATTCCTCTAGCACTCCATCCCTTACCATATACATTTATAATACTAGAACTATTTTTACCTTTGTATATATGTCAATTTAAATATTTTATAAATACAAAAAAATATAAATATATCAAAAAACATAGGAAAATCCAAAATATTGAACCAAATGTCATTTTGTCATGTGTATAGTCCAGCTAAAAATACATATCCCACCTTAGACATATCATTGTAGCCTCATTGAGATATATTGTTCTAAAACCTATCCCCCTTACATATATCATTGCTTGGGACACAATAGACTATCATTATCATCATATCTCCAAAATTTGAGGTATCTATATTAATGAAGGCCATAAACAAAAAAAAAATTGCTTACTTTCTTTTGTGTGTTTACTTACGTGGTTATTATATGTTTGTTTTGTGTTTATTGTACGTTTATTTGTTCAAATTTTTATATAAGTATTTTATCTTTTCTTACTTGTTACATTTAGTCAATCTATAAGTTAATTACAACAAATCCATCATGATCTTATAAATCTTGATGTATCTTATTATATACAATATGAAAATAAGTTTACACAAATATTTTTGTAACTCTATACAAGAATATAGAAGCAAATCATTCATGTACATCTATACAAACAAAAAAAATAATCAATAAAATTACCTATAATTAATCATTTCTAAACCAACTATCTATAAATCAAATCATTCAAAACTAATTATCCAACTTAGCATAACTATCTATAATTTTATTTTTTCATCACTAACTCACTAAAACATCTTTTTAAAAGACTATGCATCAATATCAATTAAGCATGATAAATGGCCAAGAATTACATGATAATAATTCATACATATATAACCATCCATATCTCCATAATCACAATAAAAAACATGAGGCATATGATATAAGCCCAAAATCCTCTCTCTCTCTCTCTCTCTCTCTCTCTCTCTCTCTCTCTCTCTCTCTCTCTCTCTCTCTCTCTCTCTCTCTCTCTCTCTCTCTCTCTCTCTCTCTCTCTCTCTCTCTCTCTCTCTCTCTCTCTCTCTCTCTATGTGTGTGTGTGTGTGTGTGTGTCCATTTACAATTACATATCAATACATCTCATCAAATACATTAAGATAAAATCCAAAACCATTATCAACTCTCACTCTAGCCATCTTCAAGAGGACTCTTAGGAGGAAATCTCTGAGGTTATCTATGTAGTGTACTCTATAGTGGACCCATAATATGTTGTAAAGGCTTCCCTAATAACATTATGATGTTTTTTTCATTAATTACTCATTGATTATGATGAACTATGGACAAATTACTCCCTATATAAGTTTTCCCTCCACTCTGCTAGCACTACCTCCTCATATAGGCTCTTTTAGTAAGGTTCCTACTCCATGGAAAACATAACATCTAGTATAGCCTTCATAAGGATAGGTGTATTCAATACCTATATAGGTCTATCTCTCCCCACACATATCCTTTTGGCCTCACTCCATGAATAATATTACTCTATACATATCCTCTACATATATCCTTGTGATATATCACACTCCCCTTATATATGATGTATCTTTGCATCTCTAGAAGCTAGGATCCCATCTCTCCTTTGTATCTTTAAATTCATCCAATATAATTCACTATGTAACCTAATAATATCCTTAGGTATTTAAGACATTTGACCATCCCCCACCCCCATCACTCTATAAGATGGACATCTCTACATCTCTGGCTAAGATATCTCAATGAAGGCTATCCATTAGAACATCATGTTTTGTTGTTATCATTAGACCTTAAAACCCTCCTTCATCCCCTCCTATCAATGTATCCATAGGTGGTGGTAGTTGGGATCCATGTCCTCCTCTATCTCCACCATCTCCTCTATCTCATCCCTTTTCTCCCTCTCCATCGCTATTTATCTCTATCACAGGAACATTTCCACCCTAACCTCCATCTCCACCATGACCTTCATCACCCCCTACTAAAGTGTCACATACATATATTATGGTTGTCTAACCCCTCATCCTATTTAGAGGTTGTGCCCTTAGTATCCTTAGTATCTTCTCTTGTAAGTTCCTCAACCTTTGACATGGGATAGTTAATCTCATTAGCTACATCTGATTCCACAATGTTTTTTACATAGTTGTGGTATTTGCATCACTTACATCATGTCTCCTATGAAATGACATAGTCTATAGATTAATCTAGCTAGCTTCATCTACCCTTGGATCTATCTCTAGTCCCCACTATCATCATTCCCTCGCTTATCAAACAAAAATATGTGTCCCTACTAGTATATCTTGTTTAATGTTAAACTATCACAAACACCTATTTGGTCTATACCTATCATTTATGTACTCATGTCTTCTAACAATATAGCATGGCATCGTCATAAAATATAAGTATATAATGTCCTCCAACCAATTTTGGTTTGACTCATTGTATTGTCTCCTTGTAATATCCTATGGATTCAACTCATCCACTACTCTACTATAATATGCCAAATCCCATAAGTGTCACCATTGACTACCCATTATAACATGACATCCATATGCAAATGGATCCTCATCTACTCTATCTCATACTTATCAAACCAATCTCTCTAGGGCTATGTGATCCGATTACCATACCTTTAGTAATGTGAAAGATAAAATGATCTTCCCCTTTTTATATGCAATTGTATCATAATTCCCTATATAGGTGTGCTAATACACATAGTCCCCATGTAAAATCCATATAAAACTCCAACATGTCTCCAATCACACACACTAACCCTATTGTAAATAAGCTACTAATCTTGTCATGGATCACTATATTACTAATGATAGCCATCAAAATGAATGTCAATGAATCCATCTCCCCCCTACCATATAGGCATCCAAATCTATCCTAGGTCTAATCATCAGCATAATCTTAGCATCAAACAATATCACAAGTGAAATACTTGTGTGGTCTCCCTCTGGAACACCATCATACCCCATATTAGTATATGCAATATCTATCACACATCCTCTAATGTTAGATTCATCTATCCTGTAGGCAAATGAAATATATTTATCTCTAAGTGCCATCTCTCTACTAATGTTATCTATAACTCCCTATCAATGAGAATCTCAAACATCTCAGCTATATATTAAAATCCCTCTACCTCTAAAACACCATGCTCATACTCCATAAATTCACTCATCAATATAAATATTATTTATTTCCTCTCTTAGGAAATAATAATATGTAGGCTCTCCTACAAAAAACATAAAAAATTGACACATAATTTACTTTCCAAAAAAAATCTACAAACATCACTACACAAACAAATACATAATTTATTAACTAATATTTATAAAAATAAAAACAACCTAATAAATTCATTACCAAAGTGACAAATTCATATCCAAAATGACAAATTCACCACTATGTAGATAATTACACAACTCCCAATTATGATTTCACTAAACCCCTAATAAATTTTCCACCCATAATGATGAATTTGCTACTGGCTAGAAAAACCATTATTTCCAATCATGATTTTTCCATTTTCCATGATGAATTCATTATTTTCAAAGACAAATTCACCATTTTAGTAACAATGAAATCATTTATAGTAACTATCTCATGCATTTATTACACACAAATTCAAATTTCACTAATTCAAAACATCACATACCGAAGGCATACACTCTTGTGGTCTTTGATGCTCTCTATAATGTACATTTATTTGGATATTATCTATTTTATCTCATTCACTTATATAAATCTAGAGCTCAAATTAAATTCTAGGTGGAAAATAGTAAAAATTACTTACAATTTATCCCCTACCTTATATTTATTCACCCAACTCACCTAATTTTTACCACAAACACTCAATAATTTCATCCATTTTTAACCCTATTTCACATGATGCTATGATTATTTTACCCACAATGAACATTTTCAAAACTAAAAATTATTCTACCTCCTTTTTTTATGATTTCATATCACTATAGTCATTTTAATTACAATCAATAGGATGTATCATTCCCAAATCTTACCCCTGTATATATCATTGCTATGGGAAAACCATGAAAGAATTTAATAAAGAACTATGATTTTGTTTACCCCTACCATCCACTCACATCAATTATAACCATTTCATTTAGAGCTCTCTTCAACATAATTTATTCTCGCATGACCTTTTGAGGAGGCATCTACTCACCTAATTAAATCATCATGCCACTAGAGGTATACTAGCATATCCATATTTCTTCTACTACTTTTTTTGAAAAATTGTTTATTCTTCTAGTTTCAACACACTTTAATAGAGGGGAAAAATTTAGACACCTAAATTTTACCAATTTAGTGTCATCACTAATTTTTGACATTCAATAATTATTGTTCTTTATCTTACTAACCTAAACATCATAAAAAATATGGGTTTTATCTTATCCCACTAACAACATTATGCCCCTACCCCTACTTGTCTAAATATTTATTTAAACAATATTAATTAACTTGTCCATCATGCACAAATAATTCCATAAATAAAAATAAAACTAATTAAAATTCTAATTTCCAAATCAAAAACCATCTCCTAAATTCTCTTAAATAAAATGTTGAGTCATCTGATCATTTCCCCAGTTCTCAAGAGATTCAACCCATTAGTGGCTTGGGAGGAAATGGGAGGTTGTTTCCAACCAAGGATCTCATCAAAAGGATGGACATAGGTATATGCAACTGCATTGTATGAAGGAGTAACTTCATTTGAATAGGAAGTGACAACTATAGATGCCTAAAATTTTGAATAAGAATCACATGTTGTAATATAATGATCTAAATCACTATTTTTATACCCATGTGAACCTATACCCTCATGGGTAATAAGAGAAAATATAATTATTTGTACATGCGGTGAAGCTCTTTGAATAACCTGTGGGGCTTTAAGAGATAAACACCCATTTTTAGGTGTCATTCTATCCTTAGGGTAATGTACAATGATTTTTGAAACTAGTTGATTATTCTCATGTGTAACTATATCATGATCATAATTAGATGGATAAATTATTTTTTAATATTCTCATGTGTGACTAGATCATGCTCATAAATAGATGCAAGAATAGATTATATGATATGTTTTTGAATAACTATATTATGCTCTTGAATGGTTTTTTATATTATTTAATTACAATTTTGCTCAATGTATGTGTCAACCAAATATTCTATAGGAAGATTAAATATCATTTATTCTAAAGTATATTCATAATGGATTCCTAAAATTTTGACCACTTGATTACCACGAAAATATTTGAGACATTTATGCATTTTAGAATGTACTTATCTAATATTTTTCATCCAAGGGCATCCTAATATCATATTAAAACTTTTATATTGTGTTTTATACATGTCTACTTCCATTGGTGGAGTATGAAAGATTAGATTTTGTTCAATTAGCTTTTTCAACAATACATGAGGATGTGATGGTAAAGTTGAGAATTGCCTCCTTGGAGGAGATTTTAATTAAAGATTTTATGTTGGTTGTGAGATAGCATTAACTATAATCATAGCTTCATTATTTATTTCATTGGGTTAATTCTTATAATTTGGTTTTCTTGGAAATTAGACATTTGAAGTAGAATAATCATTTGCAGTATATGTGAGCTTGTTCAAAGTAAGTAATTTGACCTCACACTCTTTGATTATATGACACAACTCATTAAAATATTTGAACTTTTCAAACATTATTGAATCTTGAAGTGGATAGATATAATTTTAGAGAAGATATCTTAGAGATAATTATTAGCCATTTTAATCATCAGTTTTTATAAGATAGTCTTATATCTTAGAATATATTCATTAATTGTTTCATTAGAACCTTATTTGATATTTGCAATTAGAGCATATGATATATTTTCCCCAATTTTGATTTAAAAAATTGTTAAAAATTGTTTTCCCAAAGATTGAAATCCTTTACTAATTTAAGAGGAAGACCATAAACCCATCTAGAGCATATTCTTTAAGACTTCATGGAAAGAGTTTTGTCAACAATTTCACATTATCTACATAGTCTAGACAAGCTACATGGAATGCACATAAATGATGGTCATGATAACTTTTTCCTTCATATAAATGAAGATTAGGAGCCACAAATCTAACTATAAATGGATAATATTCAATTTTTGGGTGCCAAAAGGTCACGTAATAATGAAAATGAGTCCATAGAATGGTTAGTATGAGAAGGAGTTTCTCAAGTTGAGATGGATTGTAAGTCAAGATTTATATGCTCAAGAATAGTACTTACAGAGATAAGTAGAGGAGTATAAGGGTCATGTGTATGAATAGGCATGGATACTTTATGGAAACCAATTTATTTTTCCAAACCAAGGGATGATGTTATAGGAATGGATGTAATAGTGGAAGTATGAGATTTACCCAAAAAAGAAACTCTTATGAAGATGTAGCCAATTTATCTTCTTACTCAGCCTTTGATGCTATTATTATAATAATGATATTATTCACCTCTTGATGTTTCTCTCTAATATCATGAAAAAATTTAGATAATTCTTGCACTTGATTTTGGCCTACTCTATTAAGATCTTGTGGATCAATATGAGTGTCATGTTTATTATGTACATCATATTTATCTTCATTATTTTTAGTATCATATTTAGTTTTAATTTAAAATTAATTAGACAAAGGAATTTGAATATTAGAATTATTATTTTGAGAAAAAATATCATAATTTTACATTGCATAAGAGACCAAAGGAAGCTGCATATATAAAAAAGGAAAACTATTTAATCTATCATTGTGCCTTAGAGGCATTCAATACAATATGAATCAACATAGTAAATGAGTATAAATATAATGCAATAAAAAAAATAAGGTATAAAGGATGATTAAGGTAGTAAAGTAGGTTAAATTATGGTCAAATTAAAAATTATAAAATATAAAAGATTAAATATGAGTGTCTACAACAACCTCTAAATATTATGCCATCTAGGGAATGGTACAAATCCTTCACATAATCATGTATATGATCAAATTTTGTTATTCCTCAGCATTTCTAGAGATATTGTTAATGGTTGTCAGAAATTAGTGAAAAGGTTGGAATGATAGCAGGAATGAATAAACTCTCTATATCTACAGTCTCCCATATTTTGAAAATATATTACTTGGGCATCTTTTATATCCAATGCATATATTTAAGAATGTAATGGTTTTTATATGGAATCACATTTCTTAAAATAAAATGGCACTCAAATTTCTAGAGAATATCTAAAATTTTATGGGAAAAATAATCATCTTATACAAGAATAATGTGCTCAATCAATATTAACTATAGAGAAAGTCAATTTGGCGAGTCAGACAATGTGAGAGATTTTCGCACCAAATGGTTATGGCTCGTCTATGAAACATGCATTCACCACTAATTAACACATCATATAAATCAAAATATGTGATTTTCATAACATTTTTAAGGTAATTAATATGTTTTTTGGCCTTAAATTAGACATGTAATTTTAAAAATTCACATTTAACTCTTTTTTTATGCAACATTTGTTTCCCTTGGAATCCAGGGAGGACATCTTGTAATCTTCCTCCTAACCTAGTAATGACACTATTGAATTCTAAAAAAATTGAGATAATATGATTTCCCTTTTCAATTAAAATTTAATTAATAAAATGAGAAACATTAGAGTAACTTTCATGACTAGTATTGTTTGTAAATTATATGGCTATCTTTAATAAAGAGATCTCAAGCAAGGATTGAGAAAGAGAAATAAAATATTTCAAATATAGTTTGAAAATCAGAAATTGAATTTCCTACCTCCTTCATGGAATCTTAAATCCATCTACTAGTGTATTTTTTCATTATCTGCAAATGTTAGGTGTAGTTAACACGTGATGGATGTTTTGGCCAAAGAGATACATAAAAATATTTAATGGGTTTTTAAAGAAATTATCACATCTACATGTCTTCATGGATAAAAGATACATTATTTAGGAATATTTTTTAAATATGTCATAATATATTTGAGATGAAATTACACAGATTGCACACATTTGGGATTCTGACTATGGAAATAAAAACTTGGAGGGAAATCTTCTTGGAAAAAGAAACTTCATGAAACTTGGTATGTATTAAAGTTCATAAAAAACTTATATGATGTATGATTACTGTGTGTTTGTGAAAATTGATTTAATTATTTACATTTTTTATTATGATTTCCTATTAAGAAAGATGTCGTAGATCAATTTATACTCTTAAATACTTAAGAATTAGTTGTGTGGCTTCAAAAATATGAAGAGAATACCAACCATGAGAGTCAAAGGATTTATTAGAGACAATGGAATCCATGCAAGCCACCCCAATCTAAGCTATGAAAAACATTTCTATACCAACCTACTCTTATATGGGTGAGTTCGCATGTAGATAATTTTCCTGTCATTAATCCAAGGATAGTCACACAAGAATCATTTGACATAGTGCAAGGATGTGAAGGTCCGGTAAGTTATAAAAATGATTTTTATATAACTGTTTAACATATATTTAATTATATTATTATTATTATTATTATTATTATTATTATTATTATTATTATTATTATTATTATTATTATTATTATTATTATTATTATTAGATGATATGACATAATGAAGGTGATTAAGCATTCCACAATGTGGTTAGATAGAAAATATTTCCATGTGGGAAACATTGACAAGATAAGGGTCACTTTTTTGAGGAGATTTGTAGTTCATTATGATCATGCCAACCAAAAAATTATAAACAATTGGAATTTGGTCCAAGGGAAATCAAATTATGTTGATAATATATAAGAAATAATAAAATTTGATTATACAAGTTTTTAATTTTTCATATTCAAGTGTACATGGTACCCATCTATTGATAATAGATTTTTTTAAAATGGAAACCAAAAATGGTATTTATTTAGTTGACTTTACTAGAACATTATCTAAGGGTAAAGATATGAATGTGTTTCCTTGACATTGTGATCAAGAAATAATTTATGTGTATTTCATTTGCACATATTCTCCTTTTTCATGCACACATTTTTCATATTCAAGTCTTTTTTTCATTTTCAAGTTTTTATGTAGGTATTCTTCTAACTTGACATAGTGAGGCAAGATAATTATAAAATTGTATTACATTATGAGTGAAGGATAAGACATGCTTTTCATAAAAATAATATTGTAACATGAGCATCATGGGGAAGGATCAATGTTATTAAAATATATGATCAGTATGACTCCAGTGTAAAATATGACTCTAAAAATAATGATCAAGCTCTTCAATATTATTAAGTTGCTAAAGTTGGAGATCATGATAATCAACTTGGTGAAGCTAATTTTGAATATGATGAAGTTCAAAAACTGTCACTGATGAAGTTGATAAAATTGAAGGTGATAAAGTTGGTGAAGCTCTAGATAAAAAAGAGGATGATTAAATGAATATCCCAATACTGATTATGGGATATGCTAATAGTTAGATATATAAACATGAATATGAAGATAATATTAGTATTGTCCTTTCTAGTTCTTGAGACCTTATTTGTTTTTCCTTTGTACCAGGGTAGATTCCCTATCAAAAAAATCTCCTTTACCAATAAAAAAATATTGGTATTGACTACAAATACAAGTCATGTAACCAATGAAGAATTGAAGGAAATGTAGAAAAATCAAAATGAATAGTTTAAAGATTCATATCAATGTTTTTTTTAAATATGTTGTATAATCAAATGTTGAAAAATTACATGCAATTATTCTTAATGAGTATTTTTATTTCTAAAAAATATATAAAACATTTACTATACCTCCAAAAATATATAAAATATTTAATTATAATTAAAATATTGTAAATATATATTATTAATATTTTAATTATTGAGTATTATAATTATATATAAATATAATTATTGTAATTTTATATAATAAAATAATAATAATAATAATAATAATAATTTATTAATAAATATAATATTTTATTTATTATACTTTATATTATATTATATTAAAATATACATGTAGGCATACTATATAATAATATTCCTACAAGAAATATTAAACTAAAAAATAATTTTTCAATCTTAGCTTGGGAGTTCATCTTACAATAAATTCATTTGCACACTAGTAATGGGCACAAAATTTGAAAATGGTAATGGACAAGAAACTCTGGATAGTAAAGCTGAGTAGGACAATTTTAATCTTGATGTTACGAATGGAGATGATGTGAATGATGGACCATTAGGGAACATTTCACTCCCAAGGAAATATTTTATCTCTATTAGAAATGATAAGATATCTGAGAAAGTAATAAGAAGTAGAACTTGACCAACAGAAGGTTCTCCAAAAAAACAAGAGAACATGGGTGGAAATGTTGAAAGGATGGCCTTCAAAGCTGTTATTTATAACTATTATCTGAATCAAACTAAAAATGTGGATATATTAAATTTAAATTTACTAGAATTAGTGGTAGATAGATCATACACTAGATTTGAAAACACCCTAATTAGTAAGTTCTTATACTCTAGACTTAATATAGATACTCAAAGGATTTTGGCTCTAGGAGACAGAAACCAAAAGGACAACATGAAATCTCTGCCATGATTAAATACTTTTTACTTGTCACTTTATATAACAAATAGGATCTTTTTTCCTTCTAGGAGGGCCTTGGTTTCTTGGGAAAACATGCTTATTTTTGAGAAAATGGAGTTTAGGTTTCGGCCTAAGCAAAGAAAACATCCATTTAATTCATATTTTTAGACTTATAGGACTTCCACTAGAATACTAGAAGGAAGAATTCATGATTGGCATAATAAAATACTTTGGACAACTTATTACTTTCAATACAGTTACTAAATCTAGGAAAAGAGTAGTATTTATTAGATTTTTAAGGAATGTTAAAGTTAATAATGTATTACCTTCTTCCATCACTCTATCCTCAAAATATGGTAGTTTGTATCAACCTATAAAATATTAAAATGACTTTATTATGTGTCAATCCTACCATAAATTGGGACATCATGAAAAAACTTATCCATCTAAGTTAAAGGAATTAAAATTATGGAGAAAAAAGGACAAAGTGACCAAGAACCTTTCATAGATGATTCAACAAAGAAAGATATATATGTTGAAATAAGGAGAGAATATTGTTTTGTAGTCATATAAGATGAAAAAATCATAGATCACATTGAAATTATGCATGCTTCAAAACAATACAAACCCCATATGGATCTAGTGATTCCCTCAAAACATGTAACTAAGAACCAATCAAAGGAATCCAATATAGAGGTGTCTAGACTAGTAAATCAATCCCATGTTATGCAACTGCCTCAATCAACATATTAGAAAGAAAATAAAAACAATCATATGGATAATCCAACACTAGAAGAAGAACCAAATCACACTACGTTAGAATATGGAGAACATAGACCAAAAGTCAATAATATCCATAACTTAAATCACTCTTCTTCTCGCCTTTCCCACTTCAAAAATTCAAGTGATAGAAAAGAGACTCTAAGTCTTCACCCAATGATCTAATGAATAGATTCTTTCGTAGAACGTTTATGTTAAATAGATGAAGTGATCCCTTGCACTTTTATCCAAATTCAAGAGTATCTATTGGACTAATCTTGTATTAGAGTCACTGGGAACACCAAAAAATTAGTTGGTCTAGGATTAGAAACAAAAAAGGAAGACCTAACCATAAGTAAGTCAGGTATAGGAAGACTATCAAGGATGTATCCAATGGTAGCCAGATAACCCTAAAAATTAGAGGCTCCAAATCATCTTCTATAAATTTAAAATGAATGTTATCTCATGGAACATAAGAGGACTAAATAGTTATAATAAATAAACAATTCTAAAAATCTTTTAAAAAAAACTACAAACCTAATTTTCTTCTTCTTCTAGAGTTAAAAATAGTGGTGACTTTACTAGACCAATGAATATTATATTTGGAATAATGATTCATTTTGTGGAGTTAGCTTTATTTGTTCCTTGGGTGGTTTGATGACCCTCTAGGATCCCCAAACCATTGAAGTTGAAGTATAAGTAAATTATAATCACCACCTTACTATTCTTTTCAAAAATAAAGGGGACAACTCCCATTGGATTTTATCAAACATTTATGCTTCTAACTCTTATACTAGTAGAAGAGTCTGTGGAAGGATATGAGAAATTTTATAAATTATTATAGAGACCTAAAATGGATTATTTTTTGTGACTTAAACATGCCTCTTTCTCCCTTGGAGAATAAATGGGGTATCCAATATCATATTGCTAACATAGAGGACTTAGATAGATTTATTATTGACTTTTGTTTGATGGACATAAATTGATCAAGATTCACATGGACCAATAGAAGGTTTGGATATAACCTTATTCACAAGTTATCCATTTTGGTTGATGGTTATACCTCTTAGAATTTATGTCTTTATTTTCTTCTTATAACTGATTATGATCACAACTTGTTGCTTCATAACTTTGATAAGGACACCAAAAAGGATAAGTACCCATTAAATTTTAAAAACATGTGGATCCTCCACTTGGAAATCAAGGAAAAAATTATGAAATAGTTAAAGGATGATATTATAGTTATGAACATGTATATTATCTATAAAAAATTCAATATTATCAATGCCAATAGTGAAAAATGAAACAAGGAGAACTTTTGAAACATATTCCTTTAGAAGAAATGTATCACTAGAGAATTAGACAGCCTTTAGATTGAAATTCAACATAGTGGTATGAAACAAGATTTATTTTTTAAGGGAAAAATATATCCTTAGTGAGTTCCATTCACTAGATACTAAAGAGGAAATATTGTTAAGGTAAACGTCAAGAGCTATATGGATATCATATGGAAAAAACAATACTAAATTCTTCCACATCATTACCTAGAGACACATGAACTCTAATGTGTGTGTGTGTGTGCGTGCATGCCTGTGTGTGTGTGTGTGTGTGTGTGTGTGTGTGTGTGTGTGTGTGTGTGTGTGTGTGTGTGTGTGTGTGTGTGTGTGTGTGTGTGTGTGTGTGTGTGTGTGTGTGTGTGTGTGTGTGTGATGGTAACACAAGCTTTGATGACAATATTATAAGAGAATAAGTCATCTTTTTCTTCAAATATTTGCTCTCTAGTAAGGTTTATTTAACCCATGAAATAGAAAAGGACATTAAATGTTATCCCCTCTACTCTTTTTCAAAAGGATAATGTCTCTCTCATCATCCCTATAACTAAATAATAAGTTAAATTATTATCTTTTTCATCCTAGTCTAGATAGTTTCCCCTACTTTTCTATAATCATTTTTGAAATATGGTTCAATTATGTTATTGTAGCTATGCATGAATTTCTTATCTCTATCAAAATATTAATATAAATTAGCAATACATTTATTATTTTATATCCCAAAAAATATGGAGATAAGTAGTTTAGGGATTTGAGACTCATTAGCTTGTGTAACAATCTTTACAAAACCCTTACCAAGGTCATAGCTTTGAGACTACAACTGATTCTTCTCTTAGTGATTAGTGAACAACAAAGTGAATTTGTTCATGAGAGATTAATTATTGATGCTATAATAATTTTAATGAAATTATTCACTGGATGGACCCAAAAAAATTCCAAGCTTATTCTTAAAATGAACATGAATAAGGTGTTTGAGAGGCTATCTTGGGGTTTTTGGATATGGTGCTTGAAAATTTGGCTTCCAACTGAAGATTTTAAACTCTTGTATCTCTTATCTAATGTTATCCATTTTTATTAATTAAACTCTAGATAAATTCTTTGCTTCTAAAAAAATGGATAAGATAGGGATGTCCTTTATCTCATTACCTATTTATCATCATGGGATAGGCATTAAAGATAAGCTTCTTGGTGGTGCTCGATTCATGAAAAATATAAGATTTCACTCCAACTTGCTCCTTTGATACTATTACTCATCAGAAAAATTCTAAAAATATTATAGTTCTTGTTGAAGCCTCAGTAAGGGAAGAAAAATAAGTCATAATTATTTTAGATAGTTATGCTTCTATCTCATGCTACAAAACTAATTTGGATGAGATCATTCTCTTCTTCCTCAACACTCTTAATCATCAAAGAAGAATTTATATAATTTTGGGTTGTCTTTCTAAGGATCTTCCTTCTTTTTACCTTGGCATGCTAATGTTCAAAGGAAGAATGATTGAAGGTATATGGAATCTAATCCTTGACATATTCTAACAAAAATTAATAGATTGGAATGAAAACCTTCTTATTCAAGTTTGTAGATTATAACTCCTTGACATTACATTCCAAAGCATCCCAGTTTATATTATTTTTATCTTCAAAACCCAAAAAAAATAGTTGATAAGATTGAGTAAATCCAAAAAAATATTTATTTTTTAGGCAATGAATAAAAACATAGAATGGCAACCCCTAGGTTTATACCTCAATGGTATAGTATTGCAATGGTGACCACTAGGTCACAAGTTCAAATCCTAATTGAACCATGAGTGTCGAGTGGGGCTTTGACATAAGCCTAAGGGATTAGTCATTAGAATTGACCTACGATCATGCACCTCAGAGTGTGCAAGGATGTTAGGTCTGACATGGTCATAATGTCATGCCATAAAAGTTACAAACACCCTCAGTCATTAAAAAAACATAGAATGGCACTTGTCGCCTTAGAATGAGTGTGCCTTCCTAATAATCAAGGTATCCTTAGAATTCTTAGCAAAAGATATTTAAATAGAAAAATTCTATATAAATTTAGGTAGAGATTATTGAAAGATGATAAATAAAGGACTAACATTCTAAAGGTGAAGTATCTTGGAAATAATGATGCCCGTAATTTTCTATCCAATGAGTCTTTTCCCATTGGCTCAATTTTTAGAATAACCTGATTAAGAGCATGAAGTTATTATGGAAGGGTAAAAAATAAAATGTGTGAAGAGGTAGAAAATTATTGTTTTGGGATGATTCTTGGCTTCTTAACACCTTGTTGTGTACTATCAAACCTTGGGACAACTTAAGTATCTTTATCGAACACTCTATGGGAGAATAAATTGTGGATTATATATAATTTGGAAACTCGAGTAAAATTTGGAGACTTATTACAATAAACTCTACCATCCCAAAGTGTATTCATTAATTGAGATATTTAAATGATATATTAAATGATTTCTACATTTTTTAAAGTGAAAGATAAGATCAACTTGTGTGGTCAACCTCTCCCGATGGAATCTACAATGTCAAATCTGGGTACTTCATTTTGAATCATTCTCAGTAAAATAGATTTTCTTTTTCTTTGATTTTTAATAAAAAAACTCATTCCTAAAATAAATATATTATAATATTTATTTATTGAAAATAAAATACTTACCTAGGATAATTTTTTGAAAAGGGGGTATCCTTGGTGACTGCCCTTTTTCTTGAAAGGTCTAGAGTTTTATTATTTCTAAACTCAAGGTTTGATGGGATCAACCTGATTCTATTTTGGACTTCATGTGGCAATGAAGGCCTTCCTTATTTAGTGCTCAATTACAGACCCTCTAGAATTTGTTTCTCTCTCATATTTTTTTTGGGCCTTTTGAAGGTGAAAAATTTAATACTCTTCCAAGATAAAAAAATTTAAATTCAAAAATGTTGATTCAAAAATCACTTGAGCTACATTCAAAAAAATCTTGTATCTAAAAAAGTAAAATAAATTGATAGGATTCTAAAAAAAAGAGAACATAATAGTTTCTAATTGGAACATTATCATTCCTATAACACCATTGATTCAAATAAAGAAATTAGAAATAAACTCTACAAAATGGGCATGCCCTCTCCCTAAGTATCTTAAATTTAAATTTTATGGTGTCTCAAAAGGGAACCCTATGTAGGTAGGAAGAGGGATAACTAGAGAACATAAAGGTATTTTAGTTACAGCCTATGCAAAAATCTTACATGTTCAAACTAATTATTGTGCTAAAGTGGTAGCTACTTAATTGAGCCTTAAATTGGGTAAATAATGGAATATTTTCCATCTGTCCATTTAGGGGGGCTCCCTCAAAATCATTCAGTGTCTAAAAAATGAAAGGCCTCGAAGCTAGACCATTAAAAACATTATATAAGATTCACTATAAATCATTTAATACCTCAATGAAGTTTTTATTGGCCATATTTATAGGGAAAGAAATCATGCGGGTAGTTATTTTTCTAAAAAAGGAGTCCAGAATTTTAAATTTGAAAGATGGTTTGATGTTCTTACTTTGCCTACCTCAATTGTCCAAATTGTCAATGATAAAGCTACGTAAGTTTCTTGTTCTTAGTCTCTTTTTTATCTTATTTTTAATACTCTCACCTTCATTTAGTTCTTTTTCTCACCTTTTGAAGTCCCTTTAAAAACATATGTCTAGTCCAATCTACCCTAATAAACCCTTTTTCTCCTCCTCTTCCCATGTCCTTCCAAAATTTTTGAGTAAAGTCAAGCCATAGAATTAGGTTAAAATCTCCTTCTTTGTCTTTATCTAAAATAGTAACAAACCAAATTTAAAATATCAATGGTAAATATAATCCCTATAAGTATTTACTTTATGTGTTTGATATAGTTATAATTGAGTTGATTAGTTGTGACACATCAGACAGAAACCCACCATGTGGCACATAAGTTTGGATTGGAAATTTTCATTGAAAACATTAAAGGGTTGGATAGTGTGCTCTCTCAAGAATTCTCAAAAGCATAGAATGTTAAGTAAGTTAGTGCTAAAGGCCTCACTTTCAGTGAGTATAAGGATAACATTATTAATGGTAAAAGTATGTATATTGAGGGGGGGGATTTATAAAAGGCCAAGGGAATGAAGGAGGAAGCTATCAAATTCTTTCTCATAGGTAAGTAAAATCTAAGTAATCTTCAGGCAGAACACTCTAGAGACTCTCTTCCAAAGTCATGGGATAAAATTATGCTTCAAAGTATGAATTATATTAAACTTGAGGGGAGTTTCAAATGTGTCTTATCATACCAGTTCATGCTCATAAATAATTTTAGACACATGTTGAAGGTTAGTATTCTTTTCTTTTTTCTTTTCTCTCTTGAAAATTCTATTTTAGATACTGAAATTGGTAAATATGAGATCCCCTTACATCAAGGCCTTATCCTCCTCTTCTTCAAATAAGCTAGGTCCCAATTTGATAAGATTAATAATTTTCCAAAAAGTCACTCTTATGGACTCAATTCCTTCCAGTTTTAGTCAACCTAACAAGGTCAAATTAGATTCTATTACAGATCTCCATATCCCTCACTTTTTTGTTATCAATGTTCCTTTAGCCAAAAAGAAGTATTCAAATAAGGAGTATGAGGTTGGGATTAATAATCATCCCAATTCTCCTAGATTTGTTATTAGTGTTTACATAAATTCCCTTACCCAACCTTGCCCTAAAAATATCTTTGACAAAATAGATAACAAGAGTGTCCATGATAATCTAATCTCAACTACCACAAACTTATAATGTTGAAATGGAGAATAATGTTCACTCTCATTCCATCCATCCTCCCATCTCTAAGAAACATGAAGAGTCAACTAGGTTCAAGGAATATTCTATGGAAAAGTTTCATTCTAAGGTCAATTCTCTAGATAAGGAGCTACTCCTCTAATAAATTATTCTCAAGAGGTTCATAACTAAAAGTGGTATGTTATTCACCTATATCTAAATAGAAACCAATCCCAACTATAATTCAAAGTTCCTTTCAATAAATATATTTGTTCTATCACTATAAGTATGTTTGAACTTAGAGAATAGGTGATCAATCTAGAATAAAGATTGTCTAGACTATAGAGGGAAATAAAACCTCTCTCAATGATACATTAAAAAGTGTGCTTTAGATGAGCATGGTGGTGATGAAAATTGTGCATCCAACATCTCACCCTTTAGGATGGTATGAAGAAGAGAAGAGGAATTCCAATAGAAGGATGCCCCAATAAAATAACTATAAGTCAAAGGAAAGTTAGAGAAGCTGAAGCCAATACTATTGATTTGGACGTGGTTCAAGATAATGTAAGGTTTTTGAAGGAATAATGGGAGGTTGTTGGATCCTTAAATGTTCTCTTCTCATTTCATCCATCCTCTTAATTTATATTCATTGTCTTTTTAATGTAATTTTGCTATTTTTTTAGTTGTTTGTTTCTATTATATTGTAGCAACCTTCTCTTTGAATGGGATTTGGCTTAACTCTAATTTGATCATGAAGGAATTATCTTAGTTTTTCCTAGTTTATATATATCTCAATTTCATACAAGTATTTGGGCCCTTTCAAAAACCCACTTTTGCCCAATAATTAAAAACAAAATCATAGGGGGTGACATATATATCACACAAAAATTAGATAGTTTGCATGAATTTTTCATCACATTTAATCCTAAAATTAAAAAACAAAGAGTGGGAGGGCCCAAAATTCCTACCACATTATTATTATTTTTCTTGACTGTGACACAACAATTAAATGAGTCAATAGCAATGGGATCAAAAAACAATGATGAATGAGAGAGGAGAAAACGAAAGGATAAAGGGAGAAAATAGGGAGAGGAGAAAAGGACAGCAAAGAAGAGAGATAATAAAAATAAATAATTCCATATTAACAAATTCATGTAGGAAAAGTTAGATCTTCAATGCAATCAAAAAAATAAGAAGAGGAAGACTATGTGAAACATGTATGAAATCCCAAATTAAAGGTATCTATATTTTTTATTAAATTTGATGAAAAGGTATGTAAACTTTAGGAAATAAAATGTTGAAATCATAAGAATAAAATCTAGGATAAATTATGTAAATCCTAGGATAAATTGTGCAAACCTTAGGATAATTTATGTAAACCCTACAATAAATTGTTCAAAGTAGCCCATTGATAAACTCTAGCTCAAAAAAATATTCTTTGAGTTGAATGAATTTTGGAAATTACATTTGCTTTAATATCTTTTATTTTCTCCATCGAAGCCATCTTTGATTTTTTTTCAACCATGGTGTTCAATGAGAGAACATTTGGATAGGGGTATTTATTTGTGAAAAAATTATAAAAAAATATAAAATGTTGTGCATACCCTGAAATAATTACATTTCATAAACTAAATATTTTCTTCAAGGATTTTTTTCAAATAATTATCATGTAACATTTCATGGTTATGTACATTATATCAAACCCTCATGTATCATGAAAATAATAAAAATTTATGATTATAAAAATTCCTTTTGTGATTTAGATTACTCTTGTGTGCATTATGTTGTTTTTCTCATTATTCATGTAGTGTGAAACTTAAAAATAGTTGTAAATGTAATTTAAAATGTAAAACTATTTAAAAATTGAAAAATAATTGATTTTATGTAATGTCCTATGCATTCCAAAATTTTATATCCTTTTCATGTTGTTTATTAGATACTAGAGATAACATGTTTTCAAAAGTAGGGCATCTATGCTTACACATATTATTAACAGTGCATTAGATACCTTTGTTTGTGGTAGTTCTAGAATTCTTGTTTTGGAAAAACATGACCTAAAGGAGGATTTGAATAAGGTTAATGAACCACCTTGATGTTCTTTCATGAGTATATTTTAGTCGATCTCTATTTACCCACTATGGAGGTATGAGTTTACACTTTATTTTGTAATCAAAAAATAATTTTTCATTCAAAAATTATAATTATACAACTTAATAATAGTAGGCCTACTAGTTATAGGGACTTACAGGAGCCACAAGATAGAGATTGTCATATTCATATGAGAAGACATACCTCAAATTATAGGGACACAAAATGGAAGTATAAATTCATAGTTTATTTTATAATTAAGAAACATTTATTTTCATTGAACAATTCTAATACATCTTGTGCATCAAAGTATACTTCCCATATAGATCAGTAGAAGGATGAGGGAGATGGGAGGAGTATACATCCTTCATCTAATTCCACAGAGTTTCCTACTCACAAATGTAAAATTACAATTTATTTTTTAATTAAAAAAATTAATTGTCATTGAAAATTCTAATACAATTTGATTATTATAGGTCTACTTCCCATATCAACTTGCAGAAGGATGAATGCACTACGAGGAGTAAAATTCCTTCATCTTTTGTAAAGGACTCACTTGCACAAAGGTATGGAATTATGTTTTTTTATTTAAATTAATTATAATTAATTTAGATATAATGTTTTTTTTAATCCTCATCAGGGGGAGGACCCTCTTGTTCACCTCATAAGAACATAATTACAAAATCTATATGGCAAGAGTTCACCCCAGCTAGCATCAAGGAGACACTCCCTAGTGTATTGAGGGGGGAGGAAATTGATGATGTAGGGCCACCCCTATCAGTGTCAGACAATGATAGACCCTCTCATCTTACTCAAGAGGCTTATAGACATTGAGTTTCAAGCTCACTCAAAATAGAGATGTATGTAAATGATAACATGAAGATATTGACGAATGCTCAGAGAAATTAAGTATTTTAATGGTTTGTATTTGATTATTTTTATTTTGTTTTTCAATTTATCATTTCATTAGTTTCTTTTATTTTTAATTTATTTGTTTTTTTTTTTTTTTCATTTATAGTGATTATTTAAAGTAAGATATATTTGACATTCAATATTTTTTAGTTTAAGGTATTTCATGTAAATAATAGTTGATTGATCTCAAAAATTATTTTATTCATATTGTTATCTACACTAGTATAAAACACTAGTTTGTAAATGCATAAATTTGGTCTCTATGATTCAGGATAACTTTGAGAGTGCCCAATATAAGAGTAATTTAATAGAAAGATATGCATCAAAAGGGTGTAAGAGAATAAATAGGCATATTAAGGTACCTGTGTTGTGTCCATACAAAAAAAAATTAATTTTATATTATTTTAATAATTTTCATATCTATAATTTTCATGTTCATTACCAAAGAAACACGAATGCAGAGAGGATAATTATTTGACCTCATGGAATAGATAAAGACACTTGGAATAGTTTGTGAGATAAATGGCTACTAGATGACAATGATAGGATTAAATGTTAGTTAACCAAATTAAATATATGTAAAAAAAAAATTAATTAATATTTTTAAATATTATAATTAATGTAGGGAAGAAAAGTAACTAGATGAAGTGTTACAAAGTGATAGTGTAAAAAAGGTAGTAAATGACTCATCTCATGGGACAAAAAATCATACATGAGCTCTCTACCATACTTTTAAGGTCTATAAAATCTATTGTATATTTATTCTTTGTGCTTATATAATATTTTTTATATAAATTATTAATACATTTAATTTTATCTTATAATTTTTTTTCCACAAACTATCTATGATAAGTGTGCAACAAAAAAAGTGTAAAGCAAGTTAAAAACCATGGGATGGGAAACTCAAAACTTTAATGAGTGAAACCATGTGATTCAAGAGCATCCTAGGTTGATTGATAATCCTACATCTCCCATGTTTTGGAATGTAGGGGTAAACAATATAACTAAGTACCATAGTCTAGAATAGAAGAACTTCTAAATCAAGCACAAGTAAACATTTGGGAACATGTTGAATAGTGTGCAAAAATATCAATACAATACATAGTTCAAATTGGATAGGAAAAGTGAATATCAATAATAAATAAGGATCACCTATATTAGGGGATCACATAAGCAAGGCACAAGGACACATATGCACAAACTGAGACAAGAAAATATAATCGAATAATCAGATAGCTATAAAGGATAACACTAGGCAGAGCTAGAACTGATACGATGGAAAAGGATGGTAAGATCTATTTTCTTGGATATGATATGATAAATATAAAAACTAAAAATATCTAGGTCTGAATAATCCAAGCTTACCCTAGCATATGCCTTAAAATCTAGGTTCCAATCCTAATTAGTGATAGTTGTTTGTTTCTTGACTGAGCACAATGGTAAGCACCCATGACCACTATAAAATGGGAAGTCAGTCCCCATTTGAGGTGTTTATTTTATGGGATATTATTGATAGTTTTTGGTTTTAGTTGATAGTGACACTATAGGAGAGAAGGTTTGAGGCCTAATGTCCAAACTTTTTTAAAATGTAAACTTAAGAGAGTGAGTGAGAGAGAAATGAGAGCTCTTATAATGGATTTGAGTGTTTCTATGTAAATATGTGAAGCTAACAATATTATTCAATTCCAACATGATAATGAAATTGAGTTTGAGAAATCCCTTGAGTACTCTAATGGTTGTGTGGTTTAACATCCCTTCATTGGAAGCTCAATTCATGACCTAAACCATGTGGTATTAGATCAATTTCTATAACCTTGGGAAATGTAAAGGAGAAGAACTCGTAAGCAAAATATTGAAGTGGATGTTAGAATAATTAATTAAACCTAGCTATATTATAATAAATGTCTTAAGGTTTTATTAACCTTTTATTGACATAGGTTAGTTATTTAGGTTATTTCCTAGGTGTGATTAGTTGTGATATCCTATAGATTAGGAGATGTAATCTATTTTAGTATTGTATAAATAAGCACCTTTTGTAGTGCTTTTCTTAATTCAGATAATTTAGTTAATGCAATTTATTATGGATTTTATTTGGTCCTAGAGTAGGAAATTCTTGAGGAGTCTTTTCAAAGCATTGGGGATTCGATGGAGATCAATAGCAAGACTTTTGAGATCCTTGGATGCATCACATTGCTCCAATTTTACCCATCCCAAGTTGAAATGCTATCAAAATTCTAGAAATTTTTGTGGAAGGAGAATAGTTATCAAAATATGAAATTTTTTTTGTTTTGATAAATTTTAGCCATATTTATATTAAATTTTGGCATAAATTTGAGATCTAAGCTCAGATTTGATAGGTTTTAATTTTCTTTTATTATTTTTGGTCAAGATCCAATTCTAAATTGGTGGAGGAATAGATCTAAGTATTTTAGATGATTATATATGTCATTATGATAAAAATTTGTATTACTTTTCAGATCTAAAAAAATATAGTATCTCTAGAAATGATCTTGTAATTTTTATGAATTCTACTCGTAAAAATTCTAATTTAAAAAAAAATCAGTATTTTTGGAGCTTATGGTGATTTTCTATGATTTTTTTAAGTTTTTATTTTATAGAACAAGTGAGGAACAGAAGGAAAAATGATAGTTTTTTTTGAATTTTTCTATATAATCATGGATTAAATATTATATCAACATATTCCTCTTATTGATATCTTTCTAAAAAGTATTTGTTTCTAAAAATAGAGCACTGAGGCACCCGTGGTGAAAGTTTGAAGGTAGAGTGCAATTTAAAAGTTTTCAATTGGTGCAAGGTTAAATTTTTGGGTGGAGCACCACCCAGATCCAAAACTTATAGCATCAACACCACCATAAAACCAATAGCATAATTCATCCTCTATTCATACCATATGACTACCTATTGGGCATTTTGTTTAGCCCCTGAGGGCTTGTCCTTGACCACTATGAGCCATATTTGAAGATCTTTTCTTTCAAGGTTCATTACTTTTGATCCATGAAGCCTGAGAAGGTGAATTTTTTTTTCAATATATATGCAGTGGTAAGTCTATTTTTTATATTTTGATCACCCCTATTTCTAAAAAAAATTAGTTTATTACTAGTTTAGCTAACTAGTTCATGTATTTTGGACCTTTAAGAGGCCATAACTTTTGACTGGTAACTCTAATTTGCATGCAATCTTTTTAAAAATTTCATATTTTTAGATTATATATCTATTTGATTCATTAAATTATAAAAATTCAAAATGAAAAATTGTAGCCCCATTTGTTCTTTAGATGCATTTTTGGTCGAAACCAATGTCCAATTTTCCATTGCTTGTTTGGACACATTTTTGGAAGAGTTTGATGTCCATTATGTGATATTGCACAATTTTTCATATTTTTGTATGTGTTTTTGTATTTTCCTTACATTTTTCAAATGCACATTTAATTTTTACACTTAAACACACTTGTATTTCATTGTCATTCCAAACTTGTAAAATGTCTTGTTCAGGACCACGTTTTATGCTCCCTGACACACAATTGCTTCGTGGTGATAATTATGCAACATGGAAAACAAAAGTACAAAAACATCTAGAGTTTGAATATATTTGGTTAGTAGTTGAAGGCACATGGGTCAGACATGCAACAGATGTTGATCAACAATATAAATATGACAAGGCTAATAAGAAGGCTAAGTTGATAATCATGTTTAATGTTTTGGATGAGGTAGAACCTCATATTTGTAGTGATACAATAGAAAAATATGTATGGTATAATCTTAAAATTATTTATGAAGCTAATAATTAAAACCAAATCTTGCATCTTCAAAGCTAATTTCACACTCTTAAGCTCAAATCAAATGAAAAAGTATAAACATTCCTTAGAAGAGTTACAAATTTGTGAGCTTCACTTCAATCTTTAGGTGAACCAATTATAGATGAATCTTTGGTCCCTATAGTCCTTAGAGCACTTCCCCCCACATATAGGATCTTTGTGACCACAATGAATGTCACAAGACAAAAACCAATGTTTGAGGCATTGGTCAATTTGTTGCAATAAGAGGAAGCTATTCATAATTCAAAGTAATTAAATGATGAGCATGCACTCACATTGAATTAGAAGGGGAATAAACCCTTGAAGGGTCAAAAGAAATATCCAAAGTAGATTAATAAACATAACCAAAAAAAAACAATTCACATTCTCTTAAAGCATGTCAAATTTGTGGAAATAAGGATATGACTTGAAACATTGTTGGTACAACACATTTCAATAGAGCTCATCAAGTAAGAATTCATCTTTCAATAAGTCACCACAAACTAAAAAAAGAAACCACAACAACAATATAGGTGGAAATAAAAAATTTCCAAGCCTAAACAACAGAAATGTTGTTGAAGACAATGATTCTTCTAATGAGGATTATGGTTTAGCTACTCAATCACATGAGTCTACCCATCATCCAAGTGCATTTTGGTATGTAGATTTAGGAGCAACTTGACACATGACAGGAAGAAAAGATTGGTTTTCTACTTTGACAAAATTAGAATCAAAGGGAAATTTATCACTTGGAGATGATACCTCATATACAATACAGGGTAATAGTGACATCAAAATTTAACTTGGAAACATAAATTTCAACATTTCAAATGTTTTATATATTTCAGGTCTTACAAAAAATCTATTATCTATTAATCAACTACTTGACCACAACCTCATGGTTCAATTTGATCATCAAAATGGTCAAAAAAATTTCCATATCAAAGACAAGTCTAGGCATTTCAAAGTGATTACCAAAGCTTCCAACATTGGTAAAATATTTCATCTTGATTCTATTCAAAACGATTATCAAGTACTTGTGGTTAAAGATACAAAACTAGGCAATTTATGGCATAGAAGATATGGTGACTTGAGTTATGGATATTTGGTTCAATTGAGAAAACAAGATATGGTTTGTGGTCTTCCCAAACTCCAGTAATCTTATAATATATGTACTAGTTGCTTAGTAGGAAAATAAAGAAGAGATCCCTTTGGAAAGACTGAGTATCAGTCACTTGGTAAGTTGGACTTGGTGCACACTAGTCTTTGTGGACATTTTGCTCCTAGTCTCAAAGGGTACAAATACTTTTATCTTTTTGTTGATGATTACTCACAAAAATGTGGGTATATTTATTGAATATTAAGGATCAAGCTTTTCAATTCTTCAAAGAATTGAAGGCCATAGTTGAAAATGAAACTGGTAGGAAAATCAAGACCCTTCACTTAGATCATGGGGCAGAATACACCACTAAATAATTCTTAGTCTATCTCAGTGTGAATGGAAACAATCATCAATTGACATCTCCATATTCAGCTCAACAAAATAGAGTTACAGAATGGCATAACAGAGTCATTGTAGAAATATTTCATAGCATGGGTGAGGATGCAAAATTGCCTAATACATATTGGGTAGAATCTTGTCACACTGTAGTCTACTTGTTGAACAGGTCACCCACCAAAGCTCTTGATGGAATCACACCACATGAAGCTTAAAAAGGGAATAAACCAAAGGTAACTCAGCTTTAATTTTGTGGTTTCAAGGCATATATGCATGTTTCTAATAAGAAAATAAATAAGTTGGATAAGAAAACAAAGGAATGTATTTTTGTGGGCTACAGTGCACAATCAAAGGCATATAGTCTCTTTGATCTAGAAAAAAAGAATGTACTAATCAATAGAGATGTAGTGTTTGATGAAAAGAGTGGAATCAATCCACCTTCTATAAAGACAAATGATATAGGCAAAATTCCTATAATGTTTTCATATAGTGATAGTGAAAGTGAATAGGAATATAATAAAATAAGACATCCAGTGCTACCACCTATAGTTTAGCGTATGCCCAAGTGGTATACAAGTACTATATGAGATGTTAACTTGAATGGAATACTAGATACATCCACTTCAATACTAAGGACTCAAATCTTGGATGAAGAAGAGGTCAATATGGCCCTTATGAGTATTCTGAAAGAAACATATGAGCCCTCTATAGTAATGGAAGCCCTATAGTCTAGACCTTGGAAAGATACCATGGATGCAGAATATTAGTCACTGATGAAGAATAACACTTGGTAGCTTATTGAACTTCCCCAAGGAATAAACCTATTGGATGAAAATGTTTATGTAAGACCAAGTAGAAAGCAGACGGTAGTATTGATAAGTGTAAGGCAAGGCTTATTCTAAAAGCGTATGCTCAAAAAGAAGGCATTGACTATGAGGAGACTTTTGCTCCAACAGCTAAGATAAAGACTATCAGAATGGTTTTTGCTATGGTTGCATATCTTGGATGGAAATTCCATAAAATGGACAAAAAAATTTCCTTTCTTAATGGATATTTGAAAGAGGAAGTCTACATGACCCAATCTAAAGGATTTGTGGCACCTAATCAAGAATAGAAAGTGTGTAAGCTTATCAAGTCTCTCTATGAGCTAAAATAGGCTCCCCAAGCCTGGTACATCAAGATTGATGAGCATCTCATATAACATGTATTAAATAGGATTCCATATAATCCTAACCTCTACCTCAAATATCATGGGGGGAGGTTATTATAGTGATTGTTTATGTCCATGATCTAGTCATCACTGGCTGGACAGTGAAGATGATTGATGCAACTAAGAATGATCTCAATTCAACATGATAGATCTTAGGCTACTACACTACTGTCTTGTTTTAGAGGTATGGTAGAAGGAACATTAAATTTTTGTTTCATAGATGAAGTATACCAAGACATTACTCTAGAAATCTAGGATGATGGACTGCAAGCCTATTGCAACACCTATGGATACAAGACTTTAGTTATCTCATATAGATCCATCACTAGAAGTAAATATAACTCTCTATCAACAATTGATTAAGAGTCTCATTTACTTGAAATATACTAGGCCAGATATTAACTATAATATTAGTTATCTTTATCAGTTCATGTAAGAACCAAAGGTGGCACATTAGAAAGTGATAAATCAGGTATTGAGATACATCAAAGGTATAGTTGAGTATGGCCTAGAATACAAGAATAATGATAAGTTCTTCTTAATAGGATACATGGATTCAGATCATGTAGCTTCTATTGATGATAGGAAATCCACTTCTAGATTTGTATTCTTTTTAGGATCTGGTCCGATTTCATGGGGAAGTAAGAAGTAGAATTGTGTTTCTCGATCTTACATAGAGGTAGAATATTGTGCTACATTAGGAGCTATCTATGAAGAGATATCGATACATTGCATTGTTTTAGGACTTAGAGTTCCACAAACTCAACCTATAATTCTGAATTGTGACAATCAGGGTGTTATACATCTTGTTCACAATCCAATGTTTCATGAGAGAACTAAACACATAGAGGTTCATATTAATTTCATATGTGAACATGTTCAATAGCAGAACATGCAACTCTAGTATTGCCCCACTCAGGATCAATGTGTAGATATCTTCACAAAGTCACTTGCACATGATATTTTAGAGGCATTTAAGAATTCTCTCTCTTCTACTCTTTAGGCTATGATCAATTAATGGGGGGAATTTTAGAATAATTAATTAGTCCTAGCTATATTTTTAAAAATGTCTTAAGGTGTTATTAACCTTTGATTGACATAGGTTAGTTATTTGGGGTATTTCCTAGGTGTGATTAGTTGGAATCTCCTATAGATTAGGAGATCTAATCTCTTTTAGTATTGTATAAATAAGAACCTCTTGTAGTGCTTTTATTAATTCAAATAATTTAGTTCATGCAATTTATTCTAGATTTCATTATGATGTAGAAAGGAAGGCTAATAGAATTCCAATTGTGAGGCAATGAGTAGAGGAGCCTAGCATACTGTCTACTATGAGGTAGTTAGTGGAGAGTCTTTAAGGATGAAAACTAGTAGATCACCAAACATGATATAACCTTTAGAGATTAGATAAGTTGCATAAGATTTTGATATATATATTTGTGATATTTGTTCAAAAATCCAAGAGTTCCTATGTAAGATTACACTTGTGAAGTGTAAAACTTGGTGGCCTAAAATATTGAACTCAAATAAAATCACCAAATGTGAGCAGTCGAGTACAAGAAATAAAATAAGGTATAGATAGAAATATTAAAGGGAGGCATTCCATGTGTAACTTAAAATATGAGATCACTAACAAGTAATCGATCGTGAGGTATTCAATTACAAGAGGAGAAGATCAGATCCCTACTAGAATCATCTATTATATGTAGTCGAGTACAAGACATAAATAGAGAAAAATATAGCAAAATCACTGGACAAAGGCATTTAGAGAAAAGAAGTTGCTCAAGAATAAGTCTTAATAGAATCACCTATTTGAGGTAGTCATGGCATAAAAATAACTTCCAATCATAGTATTGGTATAATGTTCCCAAAATATTCTTCATCAAGCATGAATGGGTAGAGAATGAATAATGCAAAGAATGATCTAGGTGTTACAAGATATAATGACATAGACAATAAGATTTGATGGAAGAAGTGATTCAGTAGAAGAGCAAAGAGAAACCTATACGAGATAATCCTAAAAAAAAAATAGGTGGACAAGATATCATATGGAAGTTGATGTACAAAGGTTCTTAGGTGAAGAATACTCAAAATAAGTGGAGAAATGGGTTGTCAAGCATTATTTCATGTTTAATAATGATGGGCACTCTAAAATATTGAAGTGTGAAAAAATAAGGTTGTGTGGAAGTGTATCAAGGGGCTAGAGAGACTTTGAGAAAAATAAGATATAGAGAAGCAAGGAAAGGTGAGTAGATGGAAACATGTAGCTTATAGGATACTATACTAAGTCGTGCACTCATATTTAGGTAGTAAATCACCTAGATTTCTATAGATGGGGTTCATTTGAGGAGGTTGAGGGCCCCCATATAAAGAGGTAATGTATCTCTCTCACTACCACCCACTACCATAGAGAGGGAGAGGGTGCTCACTGGGACTATCTAGAGTTAGGATCTACTCAAGGATGAGGGAGAGTAGTCATGCACCCCCCTAAATTACTAAATTTAAGATAATAAGAATGAAAGTTGATTAATGCTTCAGGACCTAAATTAATACTAAATTGAGGCCTATCTTATATATAGGGGTGGCGTGCATAAATGACCTATGATCACCCAACCCACCATATAATAGATAGGCTACCTACTGACCCCTATATATAGATATGGGCATGAATGACTTTCTATTTATAAACCCTATCTATCTATTTGGAAATAGTTTATAGACCACCTTGGAATTTGTAGGGCCCTATATATATATATATATATCTGTGTGTGTGTGTGTGTGGATATTTTATATGTAATACAATATTTGTGACCCAACTCCATCAAACATAATGGAATTCTTGAGAAAATTTGACAAAATGAAATTTTCAAGTAACTAGCCTTGGGAAGAGGCCCAAGTGCATTAAGGAGGTTAACATCGAATAATATGGGTTTTCAAGTGAGTGTTACACAATTAGGAGTGGATAAGGAGAAATAGTTACTACAGAGTGAAACAGGTGAAATAAAGATGGATATCATTCTACCAAGTTTTCAATAGCATGAAATAATGTGCAAAGTAGAGCAAAACAACTTGCACTAGACATGCTAAGGAGAATTTAGTGAGATTGAAATGGGGAGTGAGTGAACATAACTTGATCCAAGGTGAAATACATACACCTTATGATAAGGAGATAATCCTAATAATAAGGAAGTGAAGAGGTTATCTTATCATTTAACATAATTTATCACAAAGATAATGACTTGTGTGTAAGTATGTAAGGAATGAGAGGAGAAGAATTAGAAATAAATCAAATAGGATATTCTAGAGGATTTGGCCAATATCAAGTAGAGATAAAGTGTAGAGTATAGGAAGGGTCACCATAAATTAGGAGGTAGAACCATGGGGAAGACAAGAATCAATGAAGATATATCAATTAAAATAGACAAGTGTCTAAGCACATGGAATGTAGGGAATAATAGCAGGACAAAGGAAACACTTACAAGTTGTGAACCAAAACCCAAAGGTATAAAAAAATAAGCAATAGCATGTAATCATGATTACTTGTTTTGAATGACCAAGAGATGAAATTAGCATGGGAATAAACATAGAATGAAGTAGTCAAATAAGCTATAGGAGAGTGTTAAAGATGAAGAGTTATGTTGGGTGAAATTGAGGAAAGTAGAGTGTCAAACTTAAGACATGTAGTAGAGTCACAAACATTGGAAGACACCCCAAAATAAGAAGAATCCCAATTTCCTAATGTGTAATTAGAGGCTAGTAGAGCACCAAAATTGAGCCAAGTAGTAGAAGTATAAGTCTGAGGATGTGATAAATAAGGATAGGAGAGTTTCCTTGAGATAAACTATAGCCCAGTAGAGCACTAATCTTGAGGAAGCTATTATGGGTGAGAATGTTTGATAGCATGCTAAGATAGGTAAAACATGAATTAGAAGAGTTACATAGAAATAAACTGGAGCTTGGAAAAGCATCGAACATGAGGTAAGTGGTAGATATAAAATTATAGAGATGAATGAAGAAAAGAGAGCTTGAAGAATAACTAGTTGAGAAGGGAAAGTGATGTAAAAGATGATGGCACAAGTATCAATGAAGGAACATAAAAAGGATGCATATCAGAAGGCATAAGGGTGTGGAAGAAATGAATAAATAATTACAAGAGTGGGATTTTATGAGGTATATGTTAAGGCCTCAAGAGAATGTGAAGAGAGGGTATCAACCCACATTTAAGCTTGATTTGTTTAGAGTACAACATAAAAAAATGTGCCATGAAGAAGAAACAAGTAGAGAAGAGGAGAAATAGAGAACATCACCAAAAAAAAACCAACTTGAATTAGTAGTGGTGAGATATACATAAAATAGGAGATATGAAAGAGAAGAAGGAAGTGTTTGAGAAATAAGAATCAGGCATGTAATGAGAACAATGTGCAGGAAGAGAATATCCTTAGTAGATAGGATAGAAGGAGAGGAATATGAATATGGAAGATGAGAAGTCAAATTTCCCATAGATCTAAAGATTATGCATTATGGAAACAACAAGAGAGAAATGAATAGAGGTCAACTTGTAGTAGTGTGCAAGGGATTAAGGGTGAGAAGAAGATGATAGTTCCCTAAAGGCAAAGGATATAAATTCACTTGAAATAGTGTGAGAAGCAGGAACTTCATTCGCAAATTTTAAGGGAGGAAGAGGAGTTATCTTGTGGCTAACCAAGGAGGTTAAATATTCATTGCAGATGATAGTAGGAAGCCACTAGAATAAGGTAGATGATTAGATAAAAATAACCCTATATAAAATGAAGAGGGCATAATTTTATTTACATAAGACACTAAAATTTTTAAAGAAACAATAGAGAGATATCAACCTAAATTTGAGAAGAGGTAACTAATGGGGATACCAGTCTAAGTGTAGAGCATAGCATGCTATGGTAGAATAAAGAAGAGAATAAATGAATACAACATGATTACTTTTCAAACATACCACACAAATGGTATGAAAAGGATTTAAAATCAAGTATTCTTATTTTCCAAGATAAAGATGAGAAGGAAGAAAGTGTGCATAGGGAAAATATGAATAGATGTGCACAAGAAGGGTAAAAAAACTTTGATAGATGTGGATATAAATAGGTGGTTTTGGACCCATAGAAGTGAAGAAAGAAAGAGGGATGAGATAAGTGCACAAGAGATCCTTTTTAGTTTCACACAAGGATAGAAGTGTTGAAAACACTTGGTAGAGGTGGATAGACAAGGTGGGTGTATACCCACAAGATGAATAAGGAGAAGAGGAAAGTAGGATAAAAGAGGAAAAGAAGAGAAGAGTGAAAGGGAGGAAGATGAAGAAGAAGAGAGCGAAGAGGAAAAATTCATGATCCAAAAAGGATCTAGAGAATTATATCATAGAGTAAACCTTGTTAGGCAAAGTGACTAGTGGAATAAAACACTATGGTCAAGGTAGCTAACTAGAAGGGGTGGTTAAACCACTCTATCTCACACGTAAGTAGGGAATTACATTTTAATTACCTTAGGATTTTTATTTAAGATAATCCTACTCAAATCCATAATCCCACATCACTCAAGTTTTAGATTACACATGTAAACATGAGAATTAGGTGCTAAAAGATAGTGCAAAATAACTTGCAGATCATTGTGCAAGGAAACATTGGGGAGCACACATGAATGGCATGTAGAACAAAATCAAGATAGAAGAAAGTCCTGATGGGACAAGAAAAGTGAGTAGTTCAAATAAGGAAGGAACACCTATAGCATTGGAGCACATAAGTAAGGTGAAAGGAAATAAATGAAAATCCCAAGACAAGAAAAGACAACTAGATACTCATCCATTTAAAGGATGACACCTGGTAGAGCTGGAGTTCATATGACAATAAAGGATGGTAATATATATCTTCTTGGCTATGACATGAAAGTTTTCAAAATCATAAATATCAAAGTCTAGTATATGCATTTAAATTTGAACATTAAGCTTATTTGGTGATAGTTGTCCATTTCTTCACCAAAAAAATGCTACACAACCATGACCACTATAAATGGGGGAGTCGGGTCCCATGTGACGTTGTTGATATTATGGAGGGTTGTTGATAGTTTTTATTTTAGGTGAGGGTGAGGATATATGAGAGAAGTTTTGAAATCTATTAGAATGTAGAGCTAAGAGAGTGAGAGGGAGAGAATCGAGAGATCCTAGAAGCGAGTCTAGGGCCCCTATTTAAAGTTGAAAAGCTAACAATATCATATAATTTTAGTCATAATAATGAAATTAATTTTGATAAATCAACTAAGTACTCTAATGGTTGTGTGGTTTATCATGCCTTCACTGACAACCCAACCTACAAACTACATCACTAAGATAATTAGTATGTATTGTTAAGACATAATGTTTAATTAATTTTGAATTATGTAAATTATATATTAAAACACATTATTTTATCATTGTGTATTTTTAGGTTCAAAGACCATTTGAAATTGAGGAGGATGATGAAAAGGATTTTAATTATGATGATATATACTCTTATTTTGATTAAGATGAGGACAATGAGGATGATGATGAAGAAAAAGATGAGGAAAAAGACAAGGATGATGACTAAGGACATTTACGATTTAGTTCTATATTTATTTATTTTGTAATTTAGAAGGGACCTTTTTTACTCCCTCATAATTGTAATATTATACATTTCTATATTAAAATTTTGAATTTCAATCCTATCTTCTTTGATTATTCAATTAAAAAAATGGATTTATTAAGTTTTACATTAACATTATGAATTTTTATATATTCTAAACTTAAAATATTAATATATAATAATAAAAAATATATTGTTATATAGAACAATATAAAAAATTATAGAAACATGTTAATTATATATAATATACTTATAAATAATTAACATATATGTTATAATTATTTTTACTTATAAAAAATAATTTATAATCAAAAATAATTATATTATATTTATTTTTTTGAATTATATTTTTGTTATATTTGTGCCACTTATGGGTTGTACAAATGTCATGCAAAAATGGCTCTAATGTCATGCAAAGGTGATACAAAAGTCTCAGAAATGAAAATTATTAGTTTCTTCACTTTTATACCTCTAAAATGATGCAAATTCCTCAAAGTTTGACTTTGAAAAAAATTAGAAACATTCAATTTTAGATGTCAATATGACCCTATTTATTTTGGTAGGCACACTTCATATAATAGTGATTAGTTTGTGTATAATTTCATTTACATTCAACCACACAAAATTAAATAATTTAATCATCTCATAGTATTTTTGGTACTCTAAATTGAATGTTTTCTTTGGAAGCTTGATTAGCTTCATTCTCATCTCAATAATGTGTGATAAATCCATAAAATCCAAATTCATCATATTTGATATCACACAACTCTAAAAGTGTCAGTCTTGTTTTACACACCTATTTTTCAATAATCCCAAAAATGAAAAAAAAAACTATCAATATGAATAGGTGGAAGGCAAGTGGTTTATATTGTATCTACCAATCCAACCCTTCATCTTCCATACTTTTAAAACTTTATATATTACCAATTATTTTAATAGGGTTTTAAATAATTTACTTGGTTGATACATCTAACTT
>JARHVA010003571.1:1375000-1405000 GCA_037957365.1 Torreya grandis
TATCTCTTGAATAAAGCATTCAACACTTACTCAGGATATGAAGAGAAATAATAGTGGAATAATATGATGGGCCTACTGATAGTTATAATAGAGAGATGGTCTTTCATGTGTGGACCATTCCATATTATGTTAATTTCACTATTTTATTTAAAAATCTTATTCAAAATACGTATAGAGGTCATGCATTCTATGGGGACTACCCTTTCCCATTCATATTATTTTAATTTCATATTTTATTTTAAGAGATAATTCACAATATTGGTGTAATATCTTGATACATGTTTTCAAATTATGGTGTCAATTGAGAGGCACATATATATTGCATGGAATATCAAGTGTTTGATTTTTTTTTTTGATTCATATTTGGATACAACACTTTTGATGATAATTTTTTATTATCTTGATTTATGGTTTGGAACTCTATTTTAGAGGATTTAGTTTTTTGAGCTTATACATAGGATTTGTATCTTGGGGTGAGGATGTGTTGTTTATATTCACAAGAGTCTTAAAAAATTTATCATCATTATAATTTAGTTATATTCTCCAAATTACATGTATATATATTTTATGGGATGTTTTTAGGGATAGATGAGTCCTATCATTCGTTACGGAGCATAACAAATGCTTGATTTCATACTTTAGAGGATTGATGAGGATTTTTCCACTTTATGGATGTTTCTTAAGTTATTTTAAATTTTAAATATAGACGAGGAGTGATCCACACTATGGTTGATACTTGAGTTATATATATTTTAAGTATTGGTGAAGAGTTCACTAGATGTGGAAACTATTCAAGTTATCAAAATTTGTCACTAAGAGGTATGTTAGGATCACTCTTTTTTACATAAGGATAAATTATTAATGACACTTTATTTTTATCCTCTAAATTTTTTTTGTGGTGGATGTTTTAATATAAACCTATCTTTACAAGTCCCTTTGAGTCACTGACATTTGTGGTGTTACATAGGGTCCACTCATTTATATGTAACTTATGAGATGTACCTTACATAGTATAGTCTATACAATCCAAGTATACATTGGGTCAACCTACCATTTTTAATTTGTTTTTAGTTGTATGTAATTTAAATTCATTAAATTTATTTAATATTCTCACTAATTTTAATCCCTCATGGTTGCACCTTAATGGTATGTCATTGTAACGGTGACCACTATGTCATAGGTTCGAGCTTAGTTGAACCATGAGCATTAGGTGGGGCACTAAAATAATCTTGAAGTATTATTATGTTATAATTACCCTATAAGATGTGTGCCTAAGTGTGTGTTAGGTTATAAGATCAATGACGATGATAATGTTATCTAGGAATAACGAGATACCCTCAGTTACCAAGAAATATATATATTCTCACTCATTTTATTTTATTTTTTAAGTTTCTTTCAACACCACCTCATATTTTTTTTGTATTCTTTTTATTTCTAGGCGTATCTCACTATTCACCAATTATGAAAAAATTTGTATAATCTAATGTTTATTCATGTAGAAACCTAGGATGGTTTTTTCAATGCCTTTACATAAGTATATTACCATTTTGATCATTATGATTATCAATACATAAAGTTATATCAAATACATCAAGTCATAATTTAAAAAATACCAATAACTATATGCTTTCCATAGTTTGGATTCTAAGTTAAATTTTCAAGAGATTGAAAAAAATATAATCTTGAAGAATATATCAGGGTTTAATCCATATATCTAGTCTGGCATGGATTTCACTCACATATCTTCCTTAGGATAAGCCTAAAGGTATGAATGAAAAATTGAAGTAAAATTTAAGAAAAAGTCCCTTAATATTGATTCAAAATCCTTTGAACCCCTCATATAAATCTAAAAATAAGAATCCCAAGTCTAAAGTCAAGTAAAAGTCCAAGAAATAAAGAAACATTTTAAAAATTAAAACCCATATAGCTATGTCCATTTGAGTTACCAATGATTATGGTATACCATTGGGTTATGTGTAGGTTAATGTTCTCAAATCATATGTGTATTATGGTTATTAAATTATTATAGGTTTGTATAACCTTTTCATTGGTTAATAATTACATAAATAAAGACTATGTTTTCCACCTATTCACTTGATAATTGTGTCTATCCATCCAATTTTATATTTTGATTATTTTGCTTGGATGACTTTCAAAACTACCAAGTATTTATGTTTTATTACTTTCTTATACATTTTATTATTTTCTCAATTATGGTTATCACTTATATTATATGGTAAAAAATATATTATTTTAAAGTATCCTGAGGTGTTGGTCATAAATATTTTGTCAAGCCAAGATGGATGGCATATAAAACAAGATTTGGTGTAAACCAAAGTTATTTCATATTGTATTAATGAGAATGAAAAGATTAAAATATTAAATAACCAAACAAGTGACTATTCCTTTCATATTCTATGAATATTCTTCATCTACCTATGGAGACTCCCTAGTTAGCATTATGAGACAAAAGATCTCCTATATTACTCATATGATTAACAATATTATATTACAATAATATCCCCCCTGCCCCCCACCCACCTCAATTTTTATGTGCTATTATGAGACCAAACATGCCTCTAAAAAGTTTCAATAAAATCTTATCCATGCACTTTTATTAAGATGTCTATTGGTATTTCTATAGTAAGACAATGTAATAATTTTAAATTTTGATCTTTTACATAATGTAAAATTAGATTAGATTTGGTGTTGATGTGTTTGATTTGGTCATAAAATACTAGATTCTTTTCCATTTGAATTGTAGATATGTTTTGACAAAACTTGTTGTTCTTAAAAATCTAAAAGAAGCCTTTTGAGCCACAAAATCTCTTTTATTTCCTCTGAACTTTCCATGAATTTTAATTCTATGAAAAAAATTGTTGGTAGTGATTGCTTCTTTGATTTATAGCTAACAACTATTGTTCCCAAATTCATTAGGAAACCTAAAGCATATTTTCCATCTTTAAATTCACCAGTATAGTCATAATTTAAGTATTTGACCAGTCTCAAGTCCCCTACCTTAAATTATTTGATCCCAAAATTTTTTGTTCCTTTGAGATATCAAAGGACTCTATTTGTTGTTACCTAGTAACTTTCTCTAGGTTATTACTTGAATAAGAAAGAATGCAAACAATGAAAGAAATATCTGGTCCATTTTTGGTCATGTAGATCAGGATTCCAATGAGATATTTGTATGTAGTATAATCTACTAAATATATGTTATCTTCTGATATCAATTTTAGATTTTGTCTTATGGGTGTACTGAGAGGCTTAAAATTTATCACTCTGAACTTGCTCATAATTTCATTAATGTGTTTATGTTTAATGATGAATATATGCTTTGATTTTTAAATCACTTCAATACATAAATAATAATGAAGATAACCCAAATTTATCATTTCAAATCCTTTCATTAACTCTAATTTGAATTTGTAGTTTACCTCTCATTTTTTCTTATGGTGAGTAGATCATCAAGATACACCACTAGAAACATAATTATTTTTTCAATTATTTTGATAAAAAGAGTTGAATATTAAAACTCAATATGTTTAAAGTTCATTTTTAGGAGGTACTTAATGATTTTTTCATACCATGCTTATGGGGCTTGTTTCAAACCATACAACAACTTTTTGAGTTTGCACATTTTTTGCTCTTAGTCATTTTTTAAAAAAAAATCAATTTGAGTCATGTATATTTTATTCTTTAGATCACCATTTATAAATGTATCTTTGGCATCCATTTGGTGAACTTTCCATCTGTTGTTAGCTATTAGAGACAACATGGTTTGAATGGTAGTCTATTTTTTTGTTAGTGCAAAGGTTTCATTGTACTTAATTGTTTATTTTTAATAAAATCCCTTTGCAACAATCCTTACTTTGTGTTTTTCGAGTGATCAATTTGCTTTGTAATTTTTTCCAAGGACCCACTTTTATTCAATAGGTTTACGACCAATTGGAGGATCAACTAATTTCTAAGTTCTATTTTTTTCCATTGCATCATACTCACTTCTCATTGAATTTTTCCATGCATCAAAATTTTCAACTTATTTGAAGGAAGTGGGTTTAGAGTCAAAATATACATTAACTTTTTATTTAGGAGGATCTTTCAAGGTTATATTTTATATCTTATCTTGAATTTCATTTAGGAATTCATATTTTTATTTTGTAGTTGTTTGTGCACTTATTGTGCCTATTTTCCTAACCTCCTCAGGTTGACATATTTCAATGTCTATTCGACCCATTTTGGTATATTAATATATGTATATTATGGAATCATTGGTACCTCATTTTACATAACTAAAGCTCCTTAATTTTTTAACATCATACCATTCTCTAATGAAGTTTTACTTTATTATCTATGGCGAGTGTAATTTTCAGCTATATGAGTCAATAGAGATTCAAGTGTTTCATAAGTATAGGTTCCGCCTTCACTATTTGGAACGTACATAACAACCTCTTTGAAACAAAAAGTTTGGCATAGTTTAATAGTTGATTCAATTTATTACCGATGATTTTTGTATCCTTAGCATTTTAAAAAAACACAATATCCCTTAAAATGAGAAATTGTCTTGTATGCTTTTGAAGACTCAAATTATCCCAAAATAAGGAATTTTTGACTCATTTTTTTAGTTTTTCCTTTTTCTCCTTTAGAATCAATGTGTAGTGATGCACGAGTATCAAGATTAAATTTGTAAATCATGTAAATAAGATGATTTGTGATGAAATAAGATCCTAGATGTGTATTACAAGACTAATAATAAGCTTAGAAATCTTTATTTGTTTTTTAATAGGTAAATTTGGTATGATTTAGAGTTTCCCTTCAAATTTGAATTTGAATATGTCAAATTCCTTGTGAAGGGCTTGTGACCATCTCCAAAAAAAGGTACCTTATAGAGTATTCCTACAAAGCATTAAATTATGTTGTAAATACCTTTTCTAATTCTTCCCTATGTAAATCCACCTAAAACTTGTCTAAAAAATACCTACCTATATCAGATAAGGGATAAAGGCCAAAGAAAGCAAGACTAAAATTTAGATCTTGAGAGAATATTTGAAGTATCATCATCTAAAGCTAAGCTTGCACATTGAGATAAGTCTCCTATCATGTTGATAAGATTTAAACAAAGAAAATAAACAAGTATAAGTTGTATCAAGTCTTAGGAGTGAGTAGTGGAGTGGTTAGTTTGGAATAGAAAATTGAAAGTATACCTCATATGGTAGAAATTTGTATATTCATTTCATGAATAAATGAAAAATAAAAATGAATGAGTGGTCAGAATAGGGAATAAAGCCTTCATGCCTATATTTTGTATACAATGATTTTTAAAGTGATCAATGAAATAAAAGTGTTCCTATTGCCAAGAGTTTAGTATATTCTCTTATGTAGGCATTCTTGATGAGATTTTGAGATTCATGTATGTATTTAAGAATATTATGATCGTCTGTAGGTTCTTTAAGTCTACTATTAAAGCCATGAAGGTATGTAATTGAGAAATTTAAATATATTTGAGTTGTATAGAATCTTGGTAATCATTAGTAAGATCTTCATTAAATGTAAGAAGAACTTAAATAGATTTAAAAACTCAAAAATCTATCTAGATGTAAGTTCTTGGTTTTATATTCATAGTCGGCCTGCAATAAACATAGAAAAAAATGTGATTTGATCTATCTAAAATATAGGATTTCATAATTATGTTGGATGTACTCAAAATTTTGAGAAAGAGAAAATAAATACATAGTCCTACACGCAAAATTATAATACATAGCTTTGAATTCAAATTAACTTTTGAGTCAAGAAATATGCCCAAGTGAGAAAGGACAAAGTGTGTTCTATTTTGAGGATTTATACTTTGATTTGTTTGAATAAAAGAGAGTGAAATATAAAATTTTAAATATTCATTTCTATGCATGATCTTTATAAGAACCAATGTCATCCAGGTGCATGAGGAGTACATTAAATTGAGCAATGTCACTTAGGTCTACAAAGAATTCTTTAAATTCTTCAAGATAAATGATGTATAACTATATGGATAAATGTGCATTATTTAATTTCTATGCTTTTTTTAAAATTGTATTATCATAATGTTTCATTGATTGAAGATTCTATTATACTGTTTAGCAACTGTATCATCAAGATAGATTACAGACATGTATATGTTATTTAATCTAACATATGAGGTTGAATTTATATAGTTGCATGGATTATCAAGCAAGCATAAATAAAAGTGTTCAAACAAGTAATAATAGTTATGCATATTTGTTCATTGAAACATCCAAGATCCATGTTGCATCTACATTTAATTCTTCCAACCTTAATTGAAAACACTTTAAGTTCATCTGATCCCACTTGATCTAAAGTCGGTTTGACTCATAGTATTACCACTTTATATTTCATTCAAATTCATTTTGATTTTAAGGGATCTCTTTTTGCATTAATTCAACTTTACTCAAAATGGCATCATGTGGTAATTTAGATCCAATGATTAAGAGAGGAGTGCATGAGCTAAAAATATTATTTTCCAATTAGAACCCAAAAATATTTATAGTCTAATCAAATGTACAGATTAATGGTTTATTTTTAAGATTATTCTAAATGTATGTTTCAGCTCTTTAATAATCTTATGCAATAAAGTTATTTTTGATTGGTTGATAAAGGAATAGTGGAACTTAAGAGGAGTAAGTAATAGAATTTGTAAAATATTTGAATCATGAATGATAATGAATAATTTTCCTTTAAGGAACAATAGATTTATTTGATTTGTAGTCTAATATAGGCTAGAATTAGAGACAAAAATAAAGTGAATTTTGATATCAAATTTGGTCATATGCAAGAAAATGAATATAGAATGTAATAGATACAAGTCAAAATTAGTGTAATGGAAAAAAAATGTACTTTGATTGGACAATTAAATAAGATGACCAGTAATTGTCCATAAAAAGAAATTTCACAGTCAAATTTGAATCAGTATGGCTATGGGTTTTAAATAAGATCAAATTGGATAATGCAATCATTAAATGTTATGATTAATCTTGGGAAAGCTATCAAATTCTGGTATCATAACAAAGGATTTTTTGGGAGAATAAGACAAATCAATCATTGTTGTTGATTGGTTCATCAGTATAGAGATGCTATAGGAATTGGAAGAAGGTTCAGTGAACTAGAAGACCCTATTAGAAAAGGTATGAGATTGTTTGAAATAATTTATTGAAAAGTATAGATTGTGATAATAATTTTTAAGGAGACAATAATCTCAAATAGAGAGGTAGAGTTAAAGGTTTTTAAACCTTAAATGGTAGAGGAAAAGTGGCAAATATAATCCCTTAAACCCATTAAGGCTTGAAATAATAGAGATAGTTGTTAAAATCCCAAGGTAAGCTCAAGAAGAGCCTAGATAATTTAAAAATTCCAAGGTAAGGACTAGAAAGGTGACCAACAGATTAGGATGAAAAAGACCTAGGTGAGGTGCTAGTGATAAGAAACAAGTAGGATAATATTGTTAAGAAAATATAGGTATAGTGAGTCTTAAAGGTAAAGTGGAAGACTGAATAGAAGAGACAGAAAAGATGAAGGCCTTAGAATAAATTAATTTCCATGAGAAGGTGAGAAAAGAAGTAGTGAATAGATAAAAATATATGGCAAAAGAGATTGTTGATATGAGGATAATCTTGGCAAGTATGATGGAAGTTTTGGAAGAATATAGATAGGGATTCTTTGTTGTAATCAAGAAGAAATTGAAATGGCCTCTCAGATAGATTAGGGACAAGAGGAAAAGACAAAAATTAATAAAAATTAGAAAAGACAAATGATATTTCAAGCAAATAAATATAAGAAGAAAAATAAAGATTCAAGTAAACCTCATGGTTTTAAATTTCACATTTTTTGTCATGTGTGAATATAGGTATAGAAGCAAATGGATATGAAGCACACTTTGAGGGCATAAAAGTTGAAAAACATGAATAACATGCTTACATAGAAGATCAAGTAAACATTTTATTAGAGCATGAAGAAGTATTTTTCCATTCAGAAGAAGGAGAAATGTTTGAAGATATGAAGCTAGGATAATATCTTCAAGAATATAAATATCTCATAAGAGATGTAAAGTTGATTCAAGAAAATTTTGATAATGATAAAAGTTGTTTTGCTTTAAATGCTGATTGTGTTGACATGAATGTGAAAATTCATAAGGATGGTGATGTATTATAGGAAAAAGGAGATGAAGAATAATTTGATTATATGTATGAACTAATTTAAGATGAATGTTAATAAAAATAAGTATTTTAAGAGGATAAATTTCCTCAAATTTATCCTTATAATATTATATTTGATGAAAAAAATGTAAATCTTCATGAAGATGCTCTGTATAATCAAACAATTGAACTGGTAGATAGGTTCATGAATAATGAATACAAGTATGAAGAACCTATTGAAGTGATTTTAGAACCTAATGTCTAGCAATAAGAGGTGTCTCTAATGACATAAATTGAAAACAAATCAGTTTTAGCTCAAGATATAGTAGAGTACAGTGAAGATGAAGATATGTTTTGCTAACAAATCATGTTAGAGTCAGAAGATATAAGCTTCTTAGGATATGAAGAGGCTACAAAATAAGTTTCAATAGAGATAATTAATCTCTTAATTGAAGAAGATGCTGGTGGAGAGGAAACAATCCTCAAGTTTTTTAATATGTCTTTAGTTTTGCATGTGTAGGTTTTGAATAAGAAGAGATAGATTCCTATATAATAGACTTCATTGAAGAAGATGAAGCAATTAATGAGCCACCTAGGCTCATACATAATGAAAAAATAAGTAATAAGAATAAATTATTGATTAACTAGAAGAGAAAAAAGAAGAAAACAACATTGCATTTGAGTAGGAGCTCAAACTTTTTCCTCGTAGGAAGTTTGATGCAGAAGTATTAGGATAAAAAATTTAAATCATGTAAATAAGATGAATTATGATGAATCAAGATCATATAGGTGTATTATAAGGCTAATAATAATCTTATAAATATTTATTTGTATTGTAATAGGTAAAATTGGTATGATTTGGAATTTCCCTCCAAATTTGAATTTGAATATGTCAAATGCCTTGTGAAAGGCTTCTGACCATCTCCAAAAAAACATGTACCTTATAGGGTGGTCCTATAAAGTGTAAAATCATGTTATAAATACCCTTTTTAATTATTCCCTATGTAAATCCACCTAAGACTTGTAGATAAAATACCTACCTACATTGGAGAAGATATGAAGGCCAAAGAAAGCAAGACTAAAATTTGGATCTTGAGAGAATCTTGGAAGTATCCTCATCCAAGACTAAGTTTTCACATTGTAATAAGTCTCATATAATTTTGATAGGATTTTTAAAAAGTAAATAAATAAGTATAAGTCATACCAATACTTAGGAGTGAGTAGTGGAGTGTTAGTTTGTAATATAAAATTGAAAGTCTACCTCATATGGTAGAAATTTGTATATTCATTTCATTAATAAATGAAAAATAAAAGTGAATGAGTGTCAGAATAGGGAATAAGGCCTCAATCTTGTATTTTTTATGTAAGGATGTGTAAAGTGATCAATTAAAGAGAAGTGTTCTTATTACTTATGACTACTTTATGTTAATTTCACTTGTTCATCATTCCTTCCTCATCCCTGATCACTTTCTACTCATGCCTCATCACCCCTAATCACTCTCTCATCATTATTCATTATCCCTAATCACTCCCTCATTGACCCTGTCTATCTCTAGTCATCTCTAATCAATCCCTCATCATCCTTGATTACTCCCTCATTGACCCTCATTGTCCCTCATCATCCCTCATCATACCTCATCACTCCCTCATTGAACCTCACCATCCCTCACCATCTTTAATTGATCCCTCACCATCCTTAATCACTCCCTCATTATCTCTCACCATATTTAATTGTCCCTAATCACTCCCTCATTGGCTCTCACCTTCCCTCATCATACCTATTCACTCCCTCATTGGATCTCACCATCCCTCTGCACCTTTTCATCATCCCTTGTCATCCCTCCTCATCCCTAATCAATCCTTTATTAACCCTAACCATTCCTTATCATTTATAATCATTCCCTAATCATCCTTGATCACTCCCTCATTGACCCTCACCATCCCTCATCATCCCTAATCACTACTTCATCATACCTGATCATATCTAATCACTCATTCCTCATTCCTCATTGCCACTAATCACTCCCTCATTAATACTCACCATCCCTCATCATCCCTAATCACTCCCTCATTGACCCTCACCATACCTCATCATCCCTATTGATTACCTCCTCAATTTCCTCCTTATCATTAATCACTCCATCAAATATCTTGATGGTGGTATTTTGTTGGGGTTTAACAGTGCTAGGATCTACAAGTGGAGAGTTGAGTGATAGCATAAAATATAAGTCATAGTGATGAAAATGACATGGAGGAAAATTCAAAACATAAATATTTAACACCTATGAAAAAATATGGTCCTATTAGAAATTATGTAATTCAAAATTGAAAATGTGATAGAAAAAGAGAAGCAAGTAAAACCACCATAGCACCAAAAATGGTTAGTAAATACATGAGGATCACCAAACTATGTGATTGCATGAAAGCAATCAATTGATTTCCATATGAGGACATTTTCTGATCCAAATAATTACATTTAAGGCCTTATATTTGTATGTGTTTTGATTGAGTCATCATACAATAGGTTGGAAAATAATTTTCAAATAATTAGAACAAGTAGTCCAAGATTGGAAAGTGGTGTTTAATTAATAACTTCAATATTCAATCCAATGAAGAGTGTCACACTATGAGATCTCTACTTGCACATCTAGAGAAGTGGGTAAAAGTTATCTAGCATTATAAAAATGTAAGTAAATAATAGATTATGAATCTAAGGATATGGTCAGTACTAAAAATATCTCTACTTCCCCCAACAAGAAATTATATTAATTAAAAATATTGTTTCATTAATAAATATAGATCAATGGTTAGCTAATACACTTCATCATTTCCAATAGAAGTCAAAATAATTTAATTTATCCTAAAGTATATTTTAAAAAATTGAACTTGAAAGTTATAAATCATCCATAACCATACACTAGTGTATGGTCTAGTATAGGGCATGAGAAATGGATCACCTAGTGGTGTCACTTGGTGTACAAAAAAAAAATTAAGATTAAATCCTTTGTGACATCTCACCATTAATGGTATGTGATGTTTTAGATGTGGTCAACCATATATTTACTACTGGCATGTAATCTATGAAGTAAATCCTTAAAATTTTGTGATACATTATCATGATCTGAATTACCATATAGTGTAGTTAGTTCATAAGCTTTCAATCATTAGTGCCAAGAAGATAAAGAATCTTGTTAGTTCTAGTAATAATTATACTCTTGATGGTAAGAACTAAATGTAATAACATCCTTTTGTCACTAGATCATAGTTTGGTTTATCCAACAATAACAAATACAACATAATTGAACCATAAACTAGATGAATATAAGGATATATTTCACTCACCTAAATAAGTTCTTACATACTCTACACTAAACAATACTATTGATTTGATCCCTTAAATAGCTCTACCCCAAAACTATTTATACAACATATCATTTCTACAGAATGAATAGATCAAGTGGTAGATCCATGAAATCATGGATAATGGACACATCATGCCCAAATCATTACCTTGCATAAACCTAATTATGTTTGTGCCAAAGTTGTTAATTAATTTAAAAAATCTTAACATGCTTAAACTAAAAAATTTTATTCTCATCTAAATATTAAGGAATTTTTCTACCATATCCATGGTGTATAAGTCTTTTCCAAAATTGATCTTATGTTTGTGTATCATCACATTCATGCTAAATATAAAGACATTTGGAATATAGTCTTAAAAATAAATGAAGGATTGATTGACTATTTAGTTATGCCTTTTAGTTTAACTCATGTAACTAATTTATTCATTTCAAGATTTTGAATGACATCTTTAGGCCCTTTACCTATGCCATTTTTTTAATCTACCTTGATGACATCTTAATCTTTAGAAAACATGGGATGAACATCAACACCATGCTGAACTAGTGTTTCACATTTTGTAGAAACATATTTTTATAATCACATGAATAAATGTTCATTTTTCATGCAAGAGATAAAATATTTTGGACATGTTACACAAACAAAGAGTGCATGTGTGAACCTAACCAAGATTAAAGTCATACAAGAATGGAAAATACTAAATAACTTTGCATTTGATTCAAATCTTCTCAGAATTAGAAAATTATACAAGATATTTGTGTTTAATTTTTATATTTTAAACCAAATTACCAAAGTTGGAACCGAATAAAGTTTCATCTAGTTAACTTCATGACAAATATAATTTGATAAACTAAAATTAAGACTCTATTTTATGTTAGTACTTATGTTACTTGACTATAAATTTAAAATATCATCCAATTCATTTAGTAATAAAATTGACTATCATAGATGGGTATTAACAACACCACAAGTCCCAAAAAATAGTTAATTTCTATTATAATGGATTAAACAACATATGATTGGAATCAAAGATATATTTAGAGTATATACTGATGTCAGATGATGAGGGAGCAATTAGGGATGGTGACGGTCAATGATGGAGTGATAAGAGAATGTGAGAGTCAATAAGGGAGTGATTATCAAAGATGAGGGATGAAGAAAGATTTATTAGGGATGAGGAGGGATGAGGAGGGAGTGATTAGGGAGGATGAGGGATGGTGATATTCAATGGTGTTATTAGATATGATAAGCCCAAGTGATTAGATATGATGAGAGATAATGAAGGTCAATAAGGAAGTGATTAGGGATGGTGAGGAATGAGGAGGGAGTGAATAGGGATGAATAAGTAAATAGAGATGATGAAAGATGAGGAAAGAGTGATTAGGGATGATTAATTATAGGGAGGGAGTGATTAGGGATGATGAGGGATAGTGAGGGTCAATAGAGGAGTAATTATGGATGCTAAGGGAGTGATTAGAGATGACTAGGGAAAGTGTGGATTAATGAGGGAGTGATTAGGGAAAATGAGTAATGATGAGAGAGTGACTAATGGTAATGAGGTATGAGTACAAAGTGATCAAGGATGAGGGAGAGATGATAAACAAGTGAAATTAACACAAAGTGGTTGTTTGATGTGTGTAGGTCATCAATATGACCTACACTACCACAATCAAACCACTTTGGATCATGTTCAAAGTGAGTAGTTTTAAAACTTTAATTTTGAAAAATCAAGGACTCTTGTAAATTACAAGAATCAATTAAGAAGGCATAAAAACCTTAAAAATGACTATATGTTTAAGAACAATGGATATCAATTGTAAAAGTTATGTATTAAAACCCTTAGGATTAATACCTATACCCTAAAAATGCTTAAATACTGACCAAATTAGATTTTGAAAAACTATTTTCCACATTGTAAGGTGTGCAATTTTGATACCAACTCTATCAGATGTAGAGTGAACCTAATTTCCTATATTGATTAAAATAAATTTAAAGTATAAGTTTACATTTATATTGTTACATTTATTTAGAGTAGTAAATATAAGCTTCTGGCCAAAGTTGCCTTCATGTGTAACTCCCACATGATTTTATGTGTAGAATAATAGGAATATGATCTCATTATAAATAACATAATAGCATTACTTGTTAACCAACATTCACTCCATCTACACATTCTTTGCTTTAATGTGCCAAATAATAGTAACGTGATAGTGTTATCTATTAATGAAATTATGTTATACATTAATGCAATCATGCTATTTGAATTTTAATTTACTTATTTTCGCTTGATAATGTCTTGGATTCATGAGCCAAAGTATTCTACTTTCAATGTACAATTGAGTTTTGAGAGTTATGATAAAAAAAACAACAAAATTTGAATTATTTGCCAAATACACTAAGAATTTCAACATAAAATTTCAAAAACTTAATACCATCATGATGAACACACTCTCTTTTTTCTAAAAAAAATGATTTTTTATAATTTTTGGACTAATTTAAGGTTTCAATCTATGTTGATTTCTAACTATACCATTTTTAGGTCACTATATGTTGCAAACATACATGCCTATACATGTTCATGTAATTTGTACTTCATTGATCCAAGTGAAATAGAAGTTATATGGTCACAAACTAGACCTAATTATACATACATTTAAAAAAAAAATTAGTTTCATTTTTTTTGAGGTAGTTAGGTACATTGCATAGATGACTATCCATTTTTTGTTAGTTTTCAAGATCTATTTACTTTAAAAAATCATAAAATGAATGTATTTGTTTAAAAATATTAATAAATACAGGTCATAAACTAAAAAATATTATCTAAATTTTCTCTAAAGGGTTTCAAATAATATTAAAAAAAATTTAAAAAATGGTGCACCATATGATCATTTATCGACTCTATTTTATGAAAAAATAGAAGTTCCTCTTTAAATTTTAGATGTTTTCCCTAGTTATACTCAACCATTTTTTTTTTTAAATAGTTTTTTGGAAACTAGACTCAAAATGATACATTTCATGTTCTTACATCATCTTCAAATTTGGATTGTAGATATCTGGAATTATCTACAAAAGTTTAGATTTATAAAAGTTTAGGAAAATCATGTTCATGGGTAGGCCACTTTTTGTCATCCAACTTTGTGCACTTACCCAGTGACCAATTTAAAAAATCCTTGAAAAATGTCAACCCAATTTCAGATTACTCTAAAAATAAAAGTCTTTGTTGAAAGTGGAAAACCTACTCTGAAAATGGCTCTAGTTATCCTTGTAGTCTAGAAATCATGGAACTAATTAATATTAGTAGATGTGTAGAATCCTCTATTAGAAATATAAATAAATAAAAACATATGTTAATATATTGTATCCTTTTTTTAACACTAATATTCCATGCAAAACATCCAAAAGACAAGAAAAAATATAGAGATAGAGGCTTGAGAGCCTTGATAGTTAAAAATATATATTATGTAAATTAATAATAACAGATTAGTAAGTGTTATATATGTAAGTTATTGATCCATTCCCATTGAATGAGAGAATACTCCACATTTTATCCCTAAGATAATCAATAATAATATATACTTGTTAGTGAAACTTTATTTTGGTATAAGTATGTAGCTAGAAGACGTTAGAATATGATAAATGTGAAATCTCATTGACAATTGTGCAAAAGATGTTATAAATGTGCATGAATTTTAAATGACTTAGATACATATGTATATATAGGCATAATTTAATTCAAATTCATAAACATTCACACATAGGATAACTATGGAAAGACATGAAATTTTAAAATTAAGACACAAGAGAAACATGGTAAATGACACAAAATACGTAAAAATAATTTGATCAATTTTATATTGAATTAAAAATTGATCATATCACTTTTATAACTCCTCTAAAAATGGTCAAGGTACAGAACCACTAAAAAAATATGTTGGACATTACAAGAGCATCTAAGGTTGTACCAAGATAAATAAATAGTCAATAAATATGATTTAAAGTAATTTTGGATTGAATGGAATAAATATTATTGACCAAAATAAAATATAATGAAAATTTTTAAGGAAAACATAATGCAATGGAATAAAATATATGGCCAACACAAAGGGGAATTATACCAATAAGAACTTAATATAAAAAAATGGATTAAAAGAAGGAAATCATGATGACATCACTAAAACTTCCTAACATATAAAAAAATTAAGTGTCTACATTCCTTATTTGGCGATCAATAAAGCAGTGGCTCAAAAAACTAAAACACAATAAACCCATCAAATTACAGAGTGTAAGTATTATTTAGGTACACGAGTCAAACTCATCTAGAAAAGTGTCATCTACAGGGGTATAGTTTAATAAGGGATTCATAGTTAGTTGGTTTGTTATGACTTGAACTTTAAATTATTTTTGGGATACAATATTAAGATAAAAATACATGGGTGATATGACCCACTTGCCTATGGCTTAGACATCATATATTTAAAGGGAGAAATCTTGGTAGTGATTTGAGTTTCATTATTAAGCATGTAGTATGTAAGGTTTTGGGTCATAAAGATATTATTTAATTAATTTTTTTCTTGATTTTTTATTCTTTTCATAATATACTAATATATAACTAATTTAATAAATGGTGTATACTTTATCATCATCATCATCTTGTGCAAGTAGGTTTCCTTTTGCATGCCTAGTGTTAACAAGATACAAAAAGGTGGATGATCCGAGATGAGTTGAATCACAACATAAGGACTATATAATGTTATTTGATTTCATAAAAATATTTTTGACAATGGTAATTCCAATCATACTTAATGTCTTTTTGTAATAATATATAAAATGGTTGGGTTCTATTGGTTAATTAAGAAATAATTTATCTGATGGCTTAAATATTTTATTTTAGACTTCTCAACCACTTGATATTATTGTGAGGAGGCATTTCAATAATGGATTTAAATTTATTAAGATAAAAATGTATACCTCCTCATGAGATGATGAAACCCAATAGTTTTCTTAATGTAAATCCAAATGCACATTTATTATGATTTAATCTTTCCATATATTACTTTAGTCATTTAACTATATTTTATTAATTATGTATATTATTTTCACATTGTATAGATATTCTAAAAACATCATCAACATAGTACTCTAGAATGTCATGCATATACTCATAAAATATATGGATAATACATTTTTAAAGGTAACATTTGATTTTTTGAAACTAAATTTATTAAAACATAAAAAATGATCCGCATGTGGTTGTGAATGTGTTATTATTTTGGTCAATATGATCAATATTAATTTGTTTTAAACCAAAAAATCCATCCATAGTTGAGATAATCTAATGATTAGATGTGAAATCAAGTATCCCATCAATGTTTAGCAGTGGGAAGTCATCACTGTGACATAAACTATTTATATCTCTAAACTTGATATAAATATTGATTCCCTCAATTACTTTATAAGTTTGGAATATTTTGGAGATCTAATATAAATAATTAATAGGTTATATAAAACTAGTTTTGATATTATTTTGGATTTATTATTTAACCAATAAAGGAACCTTAGAATGTATCTTTCCCATCTTTTATTTCATAGGTTTGAATTGATCACTAATTTTTTCACTATAATAGATGTATAAATTCTATGCATATTAACATAAGTATGAGTGATGATACTAAAAAAAGCCCTGATAGTGCGATGTAAGATTCATATTTATAAAGCACCTTACTTTATAATATTTAGTGTGTCACTAATACCAATGTTAATATCATTCATGTTTTCATTTAACAATGTTGATAAATATTCTACATATCATGTTGTTGGTATTGCATCTAAGATATTTATTTTAACTTATTCACCACTAGGAGAGGGATAAATTCCACAAAATTAGGCATGGTTTTTCAATGTAAAAGGGAGTTTATCATTATGATGCTAAGTTAGGAAATATAAATTATTTACTAAATATTATTAATTAATCTCATCACTAAAAAATGTATCCAAGTGAGGGATTGTATATGAAGTGGCATTATCAACTAACAAAAGGCATGTGAGTCGTATAGTCATGATACTTATAGATATCTTTTGAATGATTCTTGATAGATTTAGAGAACTTTTTATGTATATATTTATCTTTTATATCATTCTATTGATTATGAGATCCTAAGTATATGTTATCTAATTAAAAATGTATATATTTAATTATAGAATCCTCATTATATTAACAACATTACTTAAATTATAAGCATTTATAATGATAGGCTCCATGATTCCTTGCTCATGTTTACCCAAACCTTGGCATTTGTAGCCCATTTTAAGTGCATATTTAAATTTAAATTCATACTTTTCTAAACAATTGTGATCCAAGATAATAAGTTCTTTTGGTGTACTGGTATTATAAAATTTATTTATGATAGGCCATTTAATTTTAATTTTATCATCATAGGATGGTGCATCAATAAGGCCACACATAATTGAATAGGTCTTCCATATTATTTCAGGGAATGATAGACTTTTCCAATGTTAGATATGCTTAGATCATATCTATATTTTTGAGGGACAATTGATGTGAAATTAATTCTGGATAACTATATGTCCATACTCTTAGTTTAATTACCAATTTACTTTTGGGTTATATTACATTCATCCCATTCAAAGGGGGTTAATTGATTTATTATAATGACTTGTGGGGGTATCATAATGGTTGGTTGAGTATTATTTGTGTCATAATTATATCATTAGGCTTTGATATTTTTCAAAATATTAACGGTACATTATCTACAAGTTAGGTATAAATTGTTCCCTCATACATGAATTTAAATAATCTATAGAACATGGATGGGATAAAAAGCATGGCATTAATCCATGGCACTTAAATTAATATATTATGGATCACATCATTAGATATTACTTGGCATTCTATGGATATGGTTTGTTATCCAAGAGATGTATTCAATATAATCTCTCCAAGATATATATTTTTTTACTGTCAAAACCATTAATGATCATATATGATTTTATGATGGATTTTATTCCAATTTGAGATGCACTAAGAGATGACTCACTAAATATTCTTAATCCAAAACCATTATCTAATATTATTTTTGATCTTTTTTTTAATTATTATTACTTGAATATATAAGGTAAATTTTATTTCACAATATATTTTAGAGGTAACACATCATTCTTAAAGGCAATAAGGTTTTAACTATCCATTAAAGAGATAACAATAACAATAAAGTGAGAAGTTTGGGTATAACTTACAAAATTAGTTTTGTCAAAGGTGTTATAAAAAAAATAAAAAATTAATCATTGTACCTTATAACTAATTCAAGGATAAACATCTTGACATGAGTATTCTTGGGTTGATCTAAAATATCATAGTCTTTGGAGATTTATAATTTAAGCCTTAGGGATTGAGCTACATTAAGAGGGATGTTTTGATTAATCCCAAATTCAGGTTCAAAGGGAGTGGGATGGACTTTTGTAGACAATGTTTTAGCATTCCTATTCATTATATTATCTACCTCATTATAGGCCATCATATTCTAATGAGAAACATAAGATCTATCAATCAAAGATACTAAGGCCATTCTATTAATTTCAAGGGTATTAATACATATAAAATAATTATTACATATAACCTATCATATTTCAAACCATATTATAATTTAATTTGATATATCATTGGAAATAAATATTTAAACATTTATAAATATTTGTGTCGCAACACTAGTATTTTGTATAATAAAATACAAAAACTAATAATATTCCATGTAGAAACTTCCACTTAAAAGCATGTTATAATGGAATCACATTCATCTATAAGAATTTCTAAGGAACACAATAATATACAAGATATTAAAAAAGAAGAGGGAGACTTAGGTCTAATAAAAGGTGACATGATTTAACACAACCATAAGCAAAATTCCATACTTATCATAGTAATATTCAAGGATTTGGAATAAACAAATGAACTAGAGCTTCATGATGGATAAACTAGTAAACTTAGCCAGAAGAAAATAGAATTTATATAAATTTTTGTAAGTGGTAAAATTATAATGGAAAGGAACATACAAATAAATGCAGGTTCACCAAAATTTAGTATGAAAACTTGGATCTAATTTATAAAAAATAAAACCATACAAGAATGTGCACAAATTAGATTTAACATATTAAAATAATATAAGTATAGACATATACCCAATTATGAAAAATGAATTGAACTAAATTATTTAAATTGTTGAAGATAGAATTCTCAAATAAATACTAAATTTTAATTCTACTTTTGGTAAAGGTCATTTTTATAATAATGCAATCCTTTACTTTTTTACATTAATAGATTGCTAAACAATTCAAATATGTGTTCCTAAATTTCATTAAAAAAAATGTGTTCCTAAATGAATAAATAAACTCATGTAATTATATATTTTTGAATTAAAATGAGGACTCCATTGGTATGCAAGATAATATATAATGATAAATAAAAGCTAAAAAAGGAGTGAAAAAACCATAAAACCACAAAAGGAGAGACAAAATAGACCACAAGAGGAAAAATACTAGGACCATAGTGATACACTCTTGGTTAGACCACAAGTGTACTAGTACACTCCTCATCAAGACTAAGAGTGTAGGGATATGCTCCTAGATAGACCAATATTGTACAACTATGCTATTTAAAAAAATCTAGGAACAATGAATCTTAAAGGGAAGAAAAAAACTTCAAAGAGAGGAAAAACAAAGCAAAAAAGAGAGAAAATGATAAAAATAAATGAGATTGGTGGAAAAATAGAGAATAAGAGGGCACAAAATTGCCAAAGATAATAAATCATATCAATAAGATTATAATCAAAATCAATGATATAAAATCATATAAACACATCAATACCATAGTATATTTTTAGTTTTGTATAAAACTTAGGTGTCTATAGTTTTATGCTTTACCATCCAAATCCATACACTTTAAATTCCTCAATTAATGATTTCTTAGCCCATTTTTTGATTAAAATTAGCATTAAGATCACAAAGGACTTAACAAGAATTTAGTGGGTATGCATGAGAATATGATTAAATTGAATACTACAATTACAAATATGACTAACCAATTACTTTATAATTATTTATAAAGTATATTTTCTTATATTTTTTGTTTTACCAAATGGCCATTCAAATCTTAGAATCGCTAAATTTAAGCATCAAAGTAAATTTTCATCAAAAGAGTGTTTAAAGATATCACCATTGATGATTACATATCGACACACTTGTTTTTGTAATTTAAATTTTTTATTTTTAGAGAAAGCTTCTAGTGTAGTAGATTTATTTAAGTAATTATAAATATTGGAGAACCACTCTGCAGGTGCAGAATTGTGCATTGTGGCTAAAATAGAGAGTGTTATTAAATCAGAATTGGATATAGATGGTGATTGTAGCCTTTTAATTATGAATATTACCTTATCATCATTGATGTAAATAGGGATTAAGGATGTGACACTTACCAAGTCATCCACATGGTGGTTATCTATTTTTGGTATGCTATCGATGGAGAAGTAATTAAATTGTGTTGATAAGAATTGTACAATATTTTTGTATGGGATGAGGTGTTCTTCTTTTGTTTGGTATACATTATTGACTTGGTTGATGACTAGTTGTGAATCATCAAAGACTTTAATGGATTTGATTTGGAGTGATTAGGCAGCAAAGATACCTCGTATTAGTCCTTCGTACTCGGTTGTATTATTTATAGAAGAAAAACTTAGGTGATATGTGATAGGTACTATGTGATCGAATGAGTCAATAAAAATGATGCCTACTCTTGCCCCTGACGTGCATCGAGAGCCATTGAAGAACATGGTCTAGGTATCTGAGTAAGTAGAATATGTGGTAAAATCATCTTGAAATGTGTCCTTGATTGGAGTTGTATCTGGGAGAGGTGTTGTCACCAATTGATATGCAATGATTTGGCCTTTTTTTTTGTGAAGGACTTTCTTTAAGTCAAATTTAGTTAATAATATGACCCATTTTTCTATTCTATAAGAGAGGTGTGGTTTTTACATTATAAATTTCAAAGGGTCTACTTTAGTGATAACTTGAGTTTTATTATTGACCATGCAGTGTTTGAGTTTTTATGTAGTGAAGAGTAATGCTAAACACAATTTTTATATTATAGAATAGGATTTTCCATAGTCAACTAATGTGTGACTAATGTAATATACTACTTGTTCAACATTTTAATCATTGTTTTATGCTAATAATGCTCCTAATGCATGATCTATCATAGAGATATATAGTAAGTAAGGCCTATCTAGTATAGGTGAGACTAGAACAAGTGGGCTGAGTAAATATTTCTTGATTGTATCGAATCTATCTTGGTAAGCTTTGTTCTAGATAAATTTTGTATATTTGTTTAACAATTGAGTGAATGAATGGGTTTTATCTATGAGTTGGGATACAAAATGATGGATGGCTTGAATTTTGCCTTGTAAGTATCCTAGTTGGTTGATGTTTGTGGGAGGTGACATGTCAATAATTGATTTTACTTTTTTAGGATCCACTTCAATGCCTCATTGTGAAATAATAAAGCCTAGTAATTTGCCTGATGTGACACCAAAGACACATTTCTTGGGGTTAAGTCAAACATTATATTATCGTAATCTTTGAAAAAAATTATGTAAATCTAGAGCATGATGCTATCATTGTTTAGATTTTGTTAATAAATCATCAATGTAATATTCAATAGTATGATGAATGAAATCATGAAAGATATGTGTCATGGTACATTCGTATGTAGCTCTGGCATTTTTTAATCTAAAGAGCATAACAATATAATAAATTGTGCCCTAAGGGGTTGTGAAGGATGTTTTTTCTTGATATTATTCAATGATTTTGATTTGGTTATAACCAAAAAATCCATCCATGAATGATAAAATTTCATAACCTATTGTGGAATCTATGATCATGTCGATATTGGGTAAAGGGAAATAATATTTAGGACATGCTTTATTTAGATATCATGAATCAAATTAGCATCAAATTTGACCATTAGGTTTGATGATGGGGACAATATTAGAAACACACTCAGGGTGTGCTACTAGTCAACTAAGTTGGCATCTAAGAGGCATTAAATTGTGTCTTTGAATAAGAGAGCTACCTTAGGATGCATTTTATGTATTTTTTGTTTCATGGGTTTTGCATTGGGATACAAGGTTATTCGATGAACTATAATAGATGTGCCAATTTTGGGCATGTCAGAGTAAGACCAAGCAAATAGTTTAGGAAAGTCTACCAAAGTTTCTTAGATGTCTGTGTCTTCTTCTTTTTATAAAGCAGTGGCTAATAAGACAATGCAAGGATCTTGATCAGTTCTAAAGTTAAAATTTACCATTTCCTCATTAAGTAATGTGGATTGATCAAGTGCATATTAGATTGTGTGGATGGTATCACCTAAGTCTTTTGGTATGTCTTGAGAGGATTCTAAATTTTTCCTAAAATATGCCTATGCATGCATGTGATATGAAAATCTATTTTTATGGTAGTAGGTAAAAATATCATCATAATCCCTAAGAAATTGTAAAAGAGCTTCATCATTAGATAACTTGTTGAATGCTAGTATAAATGGGGAGATAGTATTAGCAATGAGGTCAGGGTGGACCAAGGAAAGTGTAGACATGATTGACATTGTGGTCTACTGATGTGCTAGATGGGCTAAATTTGATATATTTCAAGGTATTAGTCAAAGGTTTGTTATTAAGGTATGTAAGATGATATCCTAATCCTTGGTTCCCATGTTTTTACAATGCCATAATTGGATCAACAATTCCTTGCTCATGTTTACTGAGATGTTTGCCTTAATATCCCCTCTTATTAAGATATTTGCATGCAAAAGGTAATGTGAATTAGGTAGTTCAGGCAGGTGCTTGGCTAAGACCTGTAGTGGGTTGATGGGATGTTGCCTTCAAAGGTATACTATGTATAATGTGTTGTGTGGATATAATACCAGAGTTGAAGTGTGGAATGTAATATTATTATGGTTAAATAGCTTAGCAATACTTGAAAGGTTCATTGTCTATAGGACACATGTATATATATCCCTCATGAATGAATTTAAGGCAAACATGGAGTGTAGAAGGGACTACATGCATGTCATGAATCCATGGATGACCAAGTAGTAGATTATATTTAAGATCATTTGGCATTACTTGGCAAGTAGTTGGGAGTGTTTTAGGCCCCAAAGTTAGATTTTGAATTATTTGACCCAAAAACTTTCATGGTGTGTTGTCAAAACCTCAAATATGCATGCCAAAGTGGTCTAAATCTTGTGAATGTATGTTAAGATGTTTGAAAAATGAAATTTTGTAGATATTTAGACCTGATCCATTGTCGACTAATACTTTTTTTACTCCTACATCATTGATTCATAGTTGAATATAAAAAGGTAAACATTATTTTATGATGTGTCATGGAGGTAAATCCTATTTCTCGAAAGAGATATGTTCTTCTATCCATTGCATTGTGTTAAGGATGGATGCAACATAAGTTTTTTCTGTGGAAGTAGGAATTATGGTATTGCAAAGGGCTGCATACAACACATCCTTGTAAATATCTGAACATTGAAGGAGCTCCATAACTAAAATTGTATCAGGGAGGACACTATTTTGAGTGGTAAAGCTATGGCCATGGGTGTAACCAATATACCTATCCTTGTAAATTTGGGTGATAGCATGGACCATATGATATACTATAGGCATAGAGCTGGTAGTAGGTGCAGGATTTGTGTTAGATATACCAAGTGTGGAGGAAGGAAGAGGGGATGTACAGCCTAGTGCTTGCTTGTGCCTAGTAGCAAGAGCAAAGAATGCAAAAGTGACTAATGAATTACATGGTGCTATGTGGAGACCATAAAGATGAAATGATATGCATGAGATAATATCTATGAATTGTATAACAATATGTGTAAAGAAATTTTTCCATATGACAGAGATAAAGCAACATATATAAAATGTAGATTGTTATGGAAAAGCATCAAAGAGTGTAACATGTGTTATGATATCTCTTATGTATTGAACATAATAAATGTGACATTTGGTAAATAGACAATTATAGAGAACAAGTGTGCATTGATACAAAATTGCATAAAGAACTTTGAATTTTATTAGAATACTTCAAATGAATTTATCATAATAAACTTGCCATAATTTCCATGTGAGAAACAAAGAACACAAGATATAGAACATGAATTTTTGTATAAAGGCATATAAGCTTTTGATATGCAATATGATATTTCAAATGCATTTATCAAGATATGTTTTAACAATTTTCCATATAAATGAAAGAGAATGTGTAAAAAGCATTTTAGAATCTTGTGCATGTTTAGCAGTGAATTTTATAATATCATCCCTTATTATAAAAATTAAGCATGAAATGCAAAGGATGAAACTATGCATTATCGTATGATAGACCTCATCTTTCATGTACATGATAGGACAAATAATGGCCTCTTTTTATTTGCAAGGAATGTAAGAAACATGTGTAAATAAAAGAAACCCATTATTTTTTTAATGCAAATTTTAAGTGAGGTGATAGCTTAAGAAACAATGGGACCTAGTGTACGAAACTAGGGTTTGATAGAAAATATTTTGAAAATTATGTAAATAATTTGAAATTTTTATAGCCAATTTTTATATTTGAACTTTAAAAATTTAGGAAAAATCTGAAAATATTTATAGATTTAGCACAATATTTTTCCTAGTGATCTGGAAGTGGTTTCATGCAAAAAGGACCTAGTATGTGTAAACTAGGTTTTGAGTGAATTGTTGAAAATATTGCACTAAATTTTTAGGTTTTATATTTTTAAATTCTATAAAAATTAGGAAAATATTATTAAAAATAGAAATAATTATCCCTAGGGTTTCTAGGGTTTTTGTGCAAAAATTTGAAGTCAGGTTCACCAAATGTTTTATTGTTTTTGGGAAACTAATTGTTTAATTTATTAATTATTAAATGGTCTAGATTAATCTAGAAAACATGTAATACAGTATGCCTAAATTAACCTACTAATTTGCTAAATCTGAATTTAATCAATTAATTACTAAAAATGGCAGGCAAGGGGAATAAAAAGTGAACTTAGTTGACTTTTAGACTGAGACAGAGGAATCTGGAACTACAAATTGATGAGATGACTAGGTAGACTATCAAAAATAGGACCCAGAAGTATGTTTTATACCTAGATAGTAGCACTGAAAAGTAGACACCCTTAGGTCTAGTGCTATAGTCTTATTTTTGGCACTATATTCCTTTTGATCTACTTCCTTTGAGATTTTTGGGTTCTATTCTAATGATTTTGGAGGCTCTATTTTTGAATTTACAAGTCTCGATCATCTATAAAGCCCTATGTGCAATTGATTTTGTCTCCTAGAGTCCTAGTTCCTTCGTAAGCTTGAGAAGTGTTCTTGAATTAACTAAAAAAATGGGGTTAGTGTGTATTATTCACTGAACATGAGATCACACCCTATGTGTAGGCACGTTGCCTACATACCAATACTCTAAAGACGGATCAAGTAAAATATAGTTCTCCCAAGTTAAATTTGTATTATGCAATTTTGTGTATGTAATGCCAGTATTATGAGAATCTAGGCAAGCTTGAGATGACTCGTGACTTGTTCAAGAGCTTGAGTAGGCTAAAAATAGCAATGGTTTGTTGTATGAAAAGAATAAGAGGATTTTCTTGAAGGTCCTTAGTGTATTTCTAGCTTGTGCCTTTTGAATGATTGCCAACCCTTCTAAATGACCCTTGAATAGGCTTTTGTAATAAAATCAATGATCTTGGGTCAGATGACTTCACATTAGGCTGATAGGGTAAAAGATAAAGAATTGGATAAATTTGATCATTTGAGGCTAAGAGTGACTTGGACAATAGTGCTATAAAGTGGACACCCTAGGGTCCAATGTTATATTCCAACTTATGGTGCTAGTGTCCAAGGGGAAAAGGACCCTGGGGGATAGGTCTGTGCTTGGGAAAGGAGTCTGGGACAATTGGGGCTAAATTTGGAAGGCTTCACATGATTGAAAAATAGTAAAAAAACATTCCTAGAGGGTTGTACAAGGAAATAGGAGAGACCTATGATCTAGGTGTCACAAGTCATGCTCAACTTGTACAAATTGCATTTTTATGTCATTATAGTTGATTATTTTTGTTGGATATTTAGGACAGTTGCCTCTAGTAATGGCTAGACCTCCATATGCAAGTACAAGACAAGAAAAATTATTATGGAAAAAATTTGTAACTGTTTTTACACTTGATAAATTTTTTAGACAAAAAGGTCAAACTAAATATCAACAATGGCTTTGAGAACTTCTAAGAAATCTATGAGATGCCAATCCAACCATTAATGACTAGTAGTTATTGATGATTAGAACAGACGCTTCACTTGAAATAGATGAAAAAGAGGATTTTAATGAACACATGCATTTATTTGCAACAAATGAGAATGTGCATCAACATAATAAGATAAAATTATATGCATTGAATCAAGATGCTGCTCAAAGCATTTAAACTAGAGGATAAAACAATACTATTTCTGGATTGGATGATGAATAATTAGAAGTTAAATTGTTGATTGTTGTTGGTGTGAGGGTGTGGCTCACCATAAATTTATGGATAGAAGCAAGTCTTGTAAATGGTGCACTTGGATGTATTCAAAGCATTGTATACAAACCAAGGCTAATACCTCTTGAAACCCTTACATATGTTATAGTTTAATTTGATCAATACACAAGGATTCCTTTTGTTGATGAATCTCCAACTATAATTCCTGTTAGTCCAATACAAAGGGGTCGTGTGAGTCATCTACCTTTGAAATTGGCATGGGGATTGACAATCCATAAATCATAGGGTTTAACACTTGAAAAATCCACAATTGATGTAGGACTTACAAAAAGACAAGGTTTAACATTTGTGGCAATATCACGTGTAAATTCATTACATAGATTAAGGATTTCACCGCCTTTCACATATGACATGTTTGAGAAATTGAAGAATGGAAAAGGGGTACATAAAAGAAAAGAGAAAGAAGGAAGACTTCAATTGTTAGAGGATCTCGTGTACACAGATGGAATTTCTTAAACTTATTAATATTATAGTGCTTGTCTGTGTGTGTGTGTGTGTGTGTGTGTGTGTGTGTGTGTGTGTGTGTGTGGATCTTTATCTCTAATTTTAATGTCAAATGTATACGGTCTGAATTTCATAAAATTATTGTCATATTTCATATATGTCATATCAGTGTTTTTCTCTACTTCCCATGTTCTCTAAATTATAGTTATATTGCATATATGTCATATATGTACAGTTTTGATTTACTTCCCATGTTATCCAACTTATAGTTACATTGCATATATGTATAGTTTTGATCTCCATATATATATATATATATATATATATATATATATATATATATATATATATATATATATATATGTTTCTCTCTATTTTTAATGTTAATAATTAATTAAATATTTATATTAAATGTGTTTTTATTAAAAAAATCTTTAACTGTACATGGTGGTGAGTGCTACTAGCATACATATCTTAGATAAATCTATGTAAAATACACTGATAGATATCGTTCTCGCAGTACTCACAAATCAAAATGATATAGGTGACTCAAAAATGATAACTATCGAAATATTTTACATAGACTTATCTAAAATATGTATGCTAGTTAAATACATTTGTATTCATTATATTAAATTTGATATAAAAATATGTACCCAAAAGATATAATAAAAAATCTACATATCATTAATACAAAATAAAATAACTATTTTTTTTAAAAAAAAATCATTAAATAAATATCTTTATATTTCTTACTTTAAATATAAAATTAAATAATAATATAATAAAAAATATACATATCAATAATAAACACTAAAATAATCAATACTAGATACTCGATTAAATGTGTATTGATGTTTTATTGTAATTTTGCTATTTTCTTAAATAAAAATATGAAATTTGTTATAAGTTGTAAATGTTTTAACAAAGTAATTTGGCATTATAATGGTAACGATGGCAAAGAGGCGCGCAGGTAATGGGAAGAATTTCAAATTGGTGGGAAGGTTACAGCGAGGAACATGGAGGCAAAGAGGACGGAGATCGGGATGGGGTCGAAATGGGGGACGAGATCTGTTTGTTCCTGAAGTGGAAGGCAAATGGTGGGACCTCACCTTGTTTGAATCTTGTCTGGTTTGAGCGAAGGATTTGGGCCTCTACCCTTCACGCCAGGATGGCAAATGGGAGGGTTGTGGGTCGACATAATCGACGGCTGCAACATTATTGGGTTTTGAGGACTGGAAAGACTGATTTCTTCTTGGCTTCCCTCAACGCTAACAAGATTCGGTGCTCTTTTTATCTTACCCATGTTTTGAACTGAAAAAAGGATGGAATGGTAGAGGAAATGGCTCTCCGTAAAAATACCCTATTCCGGGGTAGGTCGGAAGGAGAATTCCTACAGCTGACGGGTTTCAGGTTTGTGGCCATGCAGTCTTTGGCCAAATGAAAATTCCTAGTGGTGTCTGGAGTAGGTTTGTTTCGTTATCCAGCATTGGACCTATGATCTGCAAAGTGGGAGGGCGAATCTCTGCCCTACTAGCAGACGCATTGTTCAGATTCAACCTACAACCTTGGAAGGTTGACCTATCCACGTCACACTTTCAAGCTTGGTTGGTGCTAAGTTCTTGTTCGGTGACTTTTAATTTAAGATACATTTTTTACCACCACCTAAGGTCAAGATCAATTGATTACCCTATGGCTTGGCTTTGTCGTGTTACATTATGGTCGGAGATTGGCTTTGATGGGTCTCATTGGAGGAGATATTGGTTCAATAACATTTTCAGAAATCTGTTGGTAGGAGTAGTTTCTGCCGTGATGAAATGGGCTAGAGATGTGTTTTTAATAATTTTCCTTATCTTGGCAAGGAAGAGTATCTTTTTAAACCTGAATAGGAAATTCTCTGTTTAGGAAAGGGTTTTGTTATCTTGGAGATTTGGGTCTCCTTATGTGTTGAGGATAGGTTTGGATCAGAGAAAATTTGGAATGTTTTATTTCAAGCACTGGGTACAAATCATTGTGGATGTTATGGTTCCCCTGATTTACTTTTAGAAGTGCTATGTTCGATTTAGGTCTCATAGGGGTCCAAACGGCTCCACCTCTAGGCCCTGATGTAGAATGGGTCATGGACCCCACGCTGATGTTCATATGTCTTGTTTATGGTTTTGGACTTTAGATGTTTGGTGAACACCCCATCTAGACCTCCAATTGTGTCTAGACTAATTATTGATCTAGTCAAATCATTGTAGTCTTCTTTTATGACCCTGTTGGTGCTTTCGATATCTTGGCCCCGTGCATCATTAGCCCAAGTTTGTTTGCAGTCTAGCTAGAACCAACCCCAGTTAAAAATATGGAATGTTGGGT